>JARHVA010004740.1:465000-572500 GCA_037957365.1 Torreya grandis
AAGTGATCTGGGTGACCCCAAAATGACCCTAACATCATTTTATTTATTTTTTTAAACTTAAAAAGGTGTTATGAACTTTGTTTGACATCATAATTTGCCTTAGTCATTTGTTAAACTTTTATGTGTGTGTAACTTGCTTAAAAGGGACATAATTATGATTCTCATTTCATTCCAAGTTTTTACGCTACCTATTTCATTTCAAGTCTTGGGACTTAATGTCTTTGAAACAAACCATTTGGCATACCTTTAGAGCATGATAGCATCATTATATTTCTTGAATTGTTTCAAAGACTTGTTGCCTTGTATCCAATAAAAATTTGAAGACCATATGTGCCTTATCGATATATTCCTAGTATCATTATGCCATCCATTTTTGTCTAGTTTGTTGTCCATTTAAGAAACCAAGCCTTCCAATTCAAGTTCAAAATTGGTCATGATAAGTTCAGATTCAAATGTTAATTGGTTTATGCATATGCCTCATGTAATTTTGGCTTAGACACTTATCTATTAATTTTTGGTTATGCAAGTTAGACTAATTTCTTGATTGATTTAAAGACTATTTTTGTGCCTAAATTTGGGAAGTGGTCTATTTTCCCTATGCCTAAAAATCTAATGTCTTTTTCCAAAGGTCAAGTTTATGTTTAAATCTAAATACATAGTTTGTGTCAAAGTGTTTAAAATTTGTTAGATTAATTATCTTGCCTTTTAGACCTAGTTTGTGCCATGTCTATCTTTTATGTCATGTTTAAAAAATACCTATCAATTCCCATTTATCTTAAACCTAGTTTTATTACAAGTCTACCTTTTGTGTCATGTTTCCAAAAGACCTAACAATTACCTTTTGTTTTAAACCTAGTTTTGTTATAAGTCTAGATTTTTTGTCATGTTTCTAAAATACCTATAAATTCCCTTTTATTTTATACCTAGTGTTTTTTCAAGTCTAGATTTTTTGCCATGTTTCCAAAATACCTAGAATTTTACCTTTCATTTTAGACTTAGTGGTTTGGATCTTAACTTTGTGCCTTATTCCCAAAGACCTAGCTACCTTTTTTTAATTTTTAGACCTAGCTTAAGTTAGGCATTCTATTTTTATCCATTCACTTGACCATTTGTGTGAGACATTTAACACTAGACTTTTTGGATAGAGTTATCATTGACCATTTTGGAGAATGGTTTCATTCCTAGACCCATTCCTAGATGAAAAATGCTTTCAAACCTATACCTATACCAAGACCATTTTCATGGACCAAGACCTCTCTATTTGGGCTAATTTTCACTCCTATCCATTTCAATTAACATATGCCATGATTTCCCTTATTTGGGTCAATTAATGTACTAAGTTCACCTTTCAATGATAATGGTACATGATCCCCTACTTATACCATTAACCTCCTTTGGCCTACATGAGCAATTAATTTTTATAACATCTAAGGATTACCATACTAAGACCATGTAATTTGGCTTATGCTATCAACTAAGCTACACAACATCCAAGGATTACCATTCCAGGCCCTTGTCCTTTAGCTTATATTAGAAAAAAAACTTCACAACATCCATCTATTACCATTCCAGGCCCTCATCCTTTAGCTTATGTTAGAAACCAAGCTTCACAATACCCTTACATTACCATTCCATGCCCTTCCAAGTATGGTAGCTTGTTATCAATCCATGATAAATCTAATCATTACTTCTTCAATAACCATCGTTCAAAGACCAAGATGTGTTTAAAACTGATATTTTGTAACCAATTATAAACCAAGGCCAATAAAATCAACCAATTCATGATGCTTTTTTTGAAACACCTATTTGTGATAAGTTAATTATGATGAATCGCCTTTTGATCCTTTCCCTATTATTGAGGAGTCTCACTCTAATAAGTTAATATTTGATGATTCAAATATTAATGATTATAAAAACCTTTGGGAAATCATTATCTCAAACATTGTCCTATTTTTAAAGATCCTCCCTTTGACAAGACAATCTTTTTGGAGTTATCTCTTGACATTTTCACCCTCATTATGGAGCCTCACTTTGATAAGCCAATCTCTATAGAGTCACCCCTTGAGTTGTTCCCTCTCTTTGAGGGTCTTCACCTAGATGATCCAATCTATGTTGAACCCTTATTATATGAATCCATTTTCAAAGTACCCATTATGCCATCATATGCCATTACTTGTTTAATACCGAAAAATAAACATGACATCATCATATCAATATCCATAATAAAAAAATAATTAGAATTAGAATTAGGTTATAATTTTGAACTGGTATCAAATTTGGCATCAAAAAAAAAAATAGTGTTAGTCTTAATCTTGGATTTAGAGTCATTTGACTCATAATCAACTTTAGAATCCAAATATGTTTGTGGTTGTTAAAACATTAGTTACACATGCCTTTCATATCAATTTAAATACATTTGTGATCCTTACATAGTTTTTGAGGATGATTAATTCATAATCAACACACATGCTCCTAGTATCTTATATGAGGATTATGCTACCTCTTTCCATTCCATTACTATTCTACATATTATTAATACCACTTAACATAGCCACTATATCAGCATTCCACCTTCCACAAATGTCGATTGGGACTAATAAAATCAAACCTTTTTGAACTACATCCATGGTGACATATCAATTGAAGAATATTAGGAGGACCAAGATCACGTTCATGCAAAGGAAGAAAAATCTCCTAGTGAAACCTTTTTTTAGGTACTAAGGGGAAATCAAATTCCAAATGCAATGTCTTCTAGTGAAACCTTGTTTAAGGCACTAAAATACAATCAAAGTCAAAAGTCAAAATTCCTTATTGAAACTTTCTTGGAGGAACTATAGGACAATCAAGGAAACTTAATTGATGAAAACTTTTTCAAAGAACTAATACTTGATCACAAAAGTTCTACATTTCTTAATGAAGACATTATTAAGGATAACATCAATACAAATTCAAATCTATAGTATAATCATATGGTAATGACTGTTAGGCTCATATAATAGAAAAGTATGACGGTCTTATTGAAAGCATATTCATAAGTCTTCAACTCTAACACAACCAAAATGATGTCAAATCCAAAATTAAATACATTATTTGTGCCTTAAAATCGCAATATTCATTTATTTCCCAATGATTATACATTCCATTATAATCCATGCATTCATTTCAATCCTATATTACATTTCCAAATTAAAACTATCATCCAAAATTTATAATTTTTACTATTCTTGGCTACACATTCCTTGATATAAGCTATGAAGATATCTTGTCTTAAAGTTTGGAGGAAATAGATTCAAAGACCAACAAAGATCAAAATAGCATTATGATTTAATAGTTTTAGGAATATTGGTGTATTATTCTTAATTTAGTTAATGGGTCTAAGTAGTAAAATTAGTAAATAAAATGCAATAATTAAGCCATTGATTTGTATAAATTTGATTTTAATTTTAAACTTTCTAAAAATAGTAAATAAAGGAGAGAAAATAAGACTTAACTAGAAACTAACTGAGATGGCTATTGTAGGGTCTAAAATTAACTATGCAAGACTAGGACACTATCACAAATATAGATCTAGCCTTCATTTTATGATTGGATAGGAGCAAAAAAATAGTACATTAGTGGAACTAGTGCTGTAGTCCACCTCTATGACTAATGTCCAAGAGAACTAAGCTTTTTAGGTTTGGTTTTCTATGTCTGTGTGACCCTAGTTGTGAATTTTTGACTAAAAAATATTTGTAGAACTCCCTATAGAGTATATTTTGTCTTCAAACCTTAGAATCCTTTGTACTTTGACTAAATTTTAGAAAGAGGGGGATTAGTGTATGTAAAATTAATTCAATGTGTATCCACACCCCTTGTGTGGATATGCTACCTACATACCAATACATTGAAGAGGGATCAAGCCATATGTAGTTCTCTCACTTGATGTGCTTTATGAAATAGTGTGTATCAAGATTTAAAATGATAAAATAAATGTGTTTGAGGTGGCTAAGGAGTGGTGTAAAATTTTTAATAATATTGTAAGTGTATTGTCTATCTATATCTATGGAATATGGAAGATTGCTTGAGTAGTCTTGCTTGTATTATTGTATGCTTAATGATAATTTCTAACCCTTTACAAATGATATTTGAATGGGATTTCATAAGGATCTACTAGTCATGGGTTAAATGTGCTCATATTAGGGTAACAAGGAGATAGATGGAAAACTAGAAAGAATCAACCATTAGGGCCAAAAATTCACTTGGATAGGAGTGTTGAAAGTGGACATGAGTGGTATCAGTGTTGTTGTCCAAGTTGGGCACTATTAGCCTTAGTTGATGGGGCCTGGGGGGATGGATTTATCATGGAAAAATTAGTCTAGCTGAGCTAAGGTTAGGCTTGAAAGGCTATAAATGACTAAGAATCAATGAAAAGATGATTATGAGGGTCATGAAAGCAAGCAGGAGGGACCTATGGGTTGGGTGTTTTTAGCCACACTCAAGTTACCAATTTTCACATTTTATGAATACATTCCCCCCCCCCTTTATTCTAGTGATGTAACAAAGAAAAATACTTGGATAAAATAAAAATAGAAAGTGTACCTAAACTTACCTACAAGGGTGAAGCTCATGAAGTTGTGTGATTTTGGGTGTGCATAGAGAGAGCATGTTGTGAAGTGTGAATCTATAAGATAAAACAAAAAGTAGATTAATTCTTACTAGATGTGCTATATCTAAAATAAGAACATACAAAGATGGGTAAGAGAAATGAATGAATATACCTCATTGGGTACGTGAATTAATATAAAACCTATTGTGATACTGAGTAATGTTGGGTGATGCTAGGTATGTTGTACATAAATTAATATCATGAATGGATTTGAGTGCTCAATTCCCCAGAAGTGACTCAAGAATGCAAAGGCTATCACTTTGGCTCCATCGTTTCCCACTAAGTAAATCTATATGATCATGTATGTTTTAATCAATGTTTGTAATATGTGTCTAATCCATTTGAGTAGGTGGCTCAAGAATACAAAGGCTAGATAATCCTATGGCTCCATCATTACCCTATGAAGTGAAGCCATGAATTGATACCAATATGAAATGTATATCATATGAGATGGATCTTGAAACCCATGAATGATTTATAATTTTACAATGATGTCATGGATATCCAATTTTATGATATAAACTAGGCCACTCTTGGCCACTCTAAAAGGTGGAGATTATGCTTGTATGAAATCCACTCCAAAATTAGTGCAGTAGGCTTCTATGAAAGCCACTCTGAAATGTGGAATTTAAGATTTGTATGAACATATAATTAAAAAATGATGCAAACCACCTATAGATGGATTAAGGCACATAACTATTGATAATTTTTAGGTAATACTAAACTCAAAAAGAAAAGAAAAGAAATGTGTCATGCACATTTCCCCAATCACTAGTGTCTAAAACATGGATTCTATTTGGAAGTTATACCAACTATCATATCTAAAATTAGAAGTGAGATATATCAAGATGTGATTGATTCCACACTTATCTATATTCTATGAGAAAAATTATACTAGAAACTACTGATTCTAAACTAGTCTGACTATGCAAAACCATAGTTAAACCTACTTTTTTGCCTGCTTCTAGAAAGTCCAGTTTGTTTTGTTATTTGGATAGGAGCACTAAAAATGGATAGGAGTGGTGCCAGTGCTACATTATAATCTTAGTTATATTATATTGGGATAAATATGATGAATATTTTGACATTTTCATAGTCTACTTGGTCTGTTCTACTTGGTTTGATGTCTAGTTGTTATTTTAGGTGTTTTAAAAAAATATTTTTTTATCATTAAGAGCTCTAATCTCTATGACAAAAACCTTGTTTTTTATCCTCTTCTGAGGGTAGGAATGAAGACCCTCTAATTAATACACTCAAATTAAATAACATTATAAGTGTGGTACACTATAAAGATACATGATATAGAAATGATAAGCGATAAGATATCTCAAGATATATCATGGTTTGTAATGAGAGATTGTTAGATTGACATGGGTATGCCTAGATAGATATAACAATGTAATATCATGTGTAATGTAATAAAATAGAATCATAAGTCAATTTAGTTATTATTTATCATGGAGGGATGGATCATGATGTCCATCATGGCATCCAAGAAAGTAAGATAATGCATGATGTGGATCATGACATTGCAAACAATCAAAAATCAATCAAGAAATAATCACACAAGGCAAGAATAAGGAATCATACAAGAGTGTCCAAGGGGCCAATAAAACAAGGGACATGGTCACATGTCACTTAAAATAGAAAGTAAACATACAAGTCATGTTAAAATGCCACATACACATGCAATAACACAAATAAGGTTGGCATGAAAGACACACTCACATAGAAGAGTATAAGAAAAGGAAATTTTCAAATGTCCTACGGCACACACAAGAATAGAAGAAAAGAACATTGGAAAATGTCCTAAGGCACATGTAGGAGACAAAAATAGATCTAAGAAATGTAATCAAATATAAATACACAAAGCAAGAAAGGAAGTCATGTAATATATTAGAAATACAATCATATGTACCTAATCAGACAAAGAATTTGAAAGTATAAAAGACATGGAATACAGGACTAGGTATATGATAAGAAATACATAAGTGTTTTATACTAGTGGAATGTCGATAAAGTAATCTATGCAATCTAGTAAGTAATATGCATAAATGTGATAATCTAAAGTGTATGGTGTAGGAATGACATAACTTGGGTGGTGTAGTCATGTATAAAATGCCCCTAATAGATATGTATATCAATGTGTGTCTTGAATGTAGAAGTAAGACTCCCCCTCAATGGGTAGAGTGAAGCAACCAAGGATTTGGATGACACTTCACATACTCAAAGAAGATCAAGTGAAGTATGGTAATGTAGATAAATTAACAAACAATAGCATTGAACAATAGATGTAAGTCTAGCATGATAGTAGAAATGTAAAGCATGGATGATGCATACAATTGAAATATTTTTGGTTTTTTTTGAATTACTTGCATTTTTTATATTTTGAAATATTTGAATGTTTTTAGTATTTTTGATATAAGATATGTAAAATAAATCATTAGGATACTATGTAAAAAAGATTGAGAAGGAGATATGTACAAGAAAATGAAGATAAGTTATGTATAAATAAACTAGGAAGGGATGATACTAACTGATGAGTCCCATGGGAGACTACCTATTATGGTGTCCTATATTGAGGAAAGGGATCATGCATGATCATAAATCATGAAGGAAAGGTTGAGACTATGTCATTAAAAGATGTATATGTTGTAAATGATCTAAAATATTTGAAGTAGAAATCAATTGTGGGGTCCCCCTATAACTCTAAGAAGTGGATGTAATTGTAGGGCTCTTAGGGACCCATCTAGTAGTAAGATAAGATCTATGAACATGTGATCTATGAGTAGATGCATTCGCTATCAATGATACTACCATGGGTGTGAACACTGTAGTTGGAAGATATCTATAACCCTAAAGTTGTGGAGGTTTATGAACTCTTTATGATGGTAATGGATGCCTCAACTATGTCTAAATCAAAATTGGAGGAGGAACTATAACTGGTGGTAAAACTAAAAATGGTGGAAAATTTGAAACTGGTGACTGCATAATAGTAGATGGCTCTGAAGTGGGGAGCGGTAACTCATATGGAACTCTACCAACTGTAACAACTTGATTAGCATGAATGGATTTCATGAATCTATGAACTATAAAAGGTACTACTCAAAGTTTCTGAGTCCATGGTTAACCAAGTAGCATATTGAAAACTCCTGCACTATGAACTATAGTAAATGGTGTGACCATGTGTATTAGACTAACTTGTAAAGGAAGAACAATCTCACCTAATGAAATATGTATATGCCCACTAAAACCATTGATAACTATGTCTATTGGGTTAATATACTATTCTAAATATCTTAAATTCTACAATAATGTCATAGTGTACATGTTCACTCTAGATCCATTGTCTATGAGAACACTATGAATAGGGTGATTATGAATATAATATTTGATAAAGAGTGCATGATAATCTGAATCATCATCAATGATTTCCTACTCTGAGAAGGAGATGGAAGGTCTAGCTAGAACTCTAGAATTGTATACACCAATCATGTGACTCAAAGTATGTGAATCAATTAAAGGTTCCTTATATGTATCTAGTGGTGGATATGCATGATATACATGGAAAACCCTTGATGTGTCCCCTATCTCTTGTTTAGAATACTCTGGAAAGATATCTGAGAAGATCTTCAAAGCTTTATCTTGTGTTTTCTTTACCTGAGGAGGCTCAACTAAAGTGTCAAGATTAATATTATCTCCATCTATCAAATCCTATATCTTATGTCTCAAATGGATGCGTTTATTTGTTGTATGGTCTGGTGTCCTATGAAACTCACAAAATGCATGCCAATCATATCCCTATAAAAGAGGATTTATTGGGTCAACTTCCTAAATAGGAGGGAGATATATGATGTTACATTATAATAGCTATTGTAAAACTTTGGCTAGAGAAATTTTTAGATTGGTAAAGGTTCACCAAGGAGGTGTTGATAAAACCACACACTGAGGGCGATCAAAAGCTAGATTAACTATCAGTTGATTCTGAATCTTGCTATTATTAACCTTGACTCTGTATGGGACTTTATTGTTACTCTTGTTTATTATTTTTGAGATACTTGTGTACTTGAGTTTTCCCATTTAAATTACTTTGAATTATCTTTCCTTTAGTGTGTGACACAATTTAGTGAAGAGAGAGAATATTTTGAACATAGTTGATTCATAAAAGGTTGTTAAAATACTTTATTTGAATAGATCTTGTAACTCTTGATAGGCCATGGGGCTAGTCATCTTATCAAAAATAGTCTTATATCAAAGAACATAATTTATGAGATGTTCTTTTGACCTTTGTTTCTATTGTACAACTTGGGCATAGGAAACCTTATCACCAATGTTAATGTTGGAATGAGCCAGGAACATGTCTGCTAAAGGATTAAATGTATTAATTAACTGATTTGGTAGACTATAGAACCATCGTAAAGCATAATTATTTAAGATACATAGAAATAGCTTGGTAAGTAGCCAGTAATTTGTTACATAGTCCAAACATGTTGTGTGAAAATATCTCAAATTTGTCTCTACATCACCCTTGCCATCATATAGAGTAAACTTGGGTTGAATAAAACCTTGTGGTAAGGGTGTAGAAGTAATGTGACATGACAATGGTATATACAATAGATAAAAAATCCAAAGCCTTCATAGGTCTAGAGGAACCTTTCTCAAAATGTATCACCTTGGATTAAAGAGATCTTATCTCTTGCACAAAGGTTGTTACATCAGGAGATAAAGATGTACTAGTTGTAGTTAGTGGCATAGAGGCAACTTGAACTTTTATAGGGGGTTGTTGAGATATAGTTACCCCCATAGTGTCATTTTCAATTGGTTTCTTTGAAGGAATGGAAGACTTAAATTATTTAACCTTTTTTATTTCCATGATATATTGTGAAATAAGGGTAATATTTTGGGGCTAGTCCCTGAGTCTTTCTCGAAAACATTGTAGGATCAAATATTTGTTGAGGAAAACTTCATTATTAATAATTGGTGGATGTTGATCAATATTTTGATGTGGTGGATCATGAACATCAGTGTTTGTATCATCATTATTATTCCTATACTGCTCATCATTAAAATTATCCTCATTGAAATTGGTGTAATATGGATGTGTAGAATCTATAACAAGAGTCTGAGTTGGTTGTTTATCCATGGTATATGGTCAAGTTGAAGGAATCTGGGTGAATTCAAGAGGGTTTGCACTAAGTCTTGTATTTTATCTCAAAACAAGAGATGCAAGGAGCTTAGGTGGCATAAGGAAAAAACTTGAATAATAATAGAAAATATTAAATAGATATAATCTAAATAAGGAACTAGAATATGTATAAAAAGGATACAAAGCTCATAATGTATAAGGTGATAACTCAAGAAGAAATGGGACCTAATATATTATCTAGGGTTTGAAAAATGATTATTTTGATAATTACTATGAAATTTTGAAATTTAAAGTGAATTTATGAGTTAAATATGCAAGTAAAAAATCAAAAATTTATTGGAAAATTTGTGATTTAAGGAGACATACAAGATGCAACTAGGGTTTTGAATAATAAATATTTTAAAAAATTACTATTGAATTTTGAAATTTGAGGTGAATTTTTAATTTTAATATGCTAGTAAAAAATAATAATATTATTGGAAAATTACGGGGAAAATACCAGCACAAAGTATGGGCAACTAGGGCTTGAAAGAAAATTATTTTAAAATTACTTCAAAATTTTAAAATTTAATGCTGATTTTTGATTTTATTATGTAGGTAAAAAAATAAAAATATAGGAAATTTTTTTAGGAAATTTACCTTAGGGTTTCTAAGGTTTTTATGTGTGATGAAGTAAGGTGGGTTTAACAAATGATTTAATAGTTTTGGAAATATTGGTGTATTATTCATAATTTAGTTAAAGGGTTTGAATAGTAAAATCAGTAAATAAATATGCAATAATTAAGCCACTAATTTTTATAAATTTGATTGTGATTTTAACCTTTATAAAAATAGTAAATAAAGGAGAGAAAATAAGACTTAGCTAAAAACTAACTAAGATAGCTATAGTAGGGTCTAAAATTCACTCTGGAAGATTGGGACACTAACACAAATCATGATCTAGCCTTCATTTTATGATTAGATAGGAGTGCCAAAATAAGACACTAGTGGCATCAGTGTTATAGTCCACCTCTACCGCTATTGTCTAGGAGACATAAGATTTTTGTGATTTATTTGTTGTGTCTGTGTGACCTTGAGTGTGAAGTTTTGACTACCGAATGTCCATAGAAATCCTTATAGAGTAGATTTTGTCTTCAAACCCTCGACTCCTTTGTAATTTTACCAAATTTAAGAAAGATGGGATATTAGTGTGTGTAAGATTCATTGAACATGTATCCATACCCCTTGTGTGGGCACGTTGCCTATATACCAATACTATGAAGAGGGATCAAGCAATATGTAGTTCTCCCACTTGATGTGATTTATGAAATAGTGTGTATAAAGATTTAAAATTCTAAACTATATGTGCTTAAGGTGGCTAGGGATTGGTGTAAAAATTTGAATAAGATTATAAGTGTATTGGCTAGTTGTATGTAGAGAATAGGAAAGATTACTCGAGTAGTCTTGCTTGTATTCTTGCTTGCTTAGTGATAATTTACAACCCTTTTCAAATTATATTTGAATGGTATTTTATAGGGATCTATTGTTTATGGGTTGGATGTGATTGCATTAGGCCAACCAGGAGAAGGATGGGGAACTAGAAGGAATTAATCATTGGAGCTAAAAATGCACTTAGATAGGAGCACCAAAAGTAGACAAGAGTGGCACGAACACTATTTTCCAAGTTAGGAACTATTTACCTTAGCTAATGGGCCTTAGGGGGATGGATTCTTCATGGAAAGAAGTCTGGTTGAGTTGGGGTTAGGTTTAGAAGGTTATGGATGATTGGGAATCAATGAAAAGATGCCTATGAGGGTTATGAAAGAAAATAAGAGAGACCTATGGGTTGGGTGTCATTATCCACACTCAAGTTACCAATTTTAATGTTTTATATGACTACACATTATTATAGTCCAAATCAGTAGAAATTTCTTAATAGAGTAACTATTAAAAAGTTGTGGGATAGCAATTTAAACAAAATTAACTATTCTAGTTATATCATATATTGATCAGGAAGTGTATCAACAAGAACAACAAAATCATATTATTTTCCTTATCATTTACCTTACCTTTTCTATTCTCCATTTTCCTTGTGTTTATTTCATACCTTGCCATTTGCCTTACCTTATCACTAGGGGGCAACCCTATTACCATTATAGCCAATTATCATAACATCACCATCCTTGAACAATGACATACTATATACCATTTTACCATACCTTCCATTTTTATGAAATTTGTATTTAATATCCCTCCCCACACCTTTTAAATTGCTTCCATTCTATTGTTTTTTATCACTTTTAGCGAGGGGATTTAGATGAAAATTTTAGTAGTTGATTCAACAATCTAGATAGAGGTGGTATCTTGGACCAGTATGACAGTGGTTTTGAATTTGCATCCTTCATTTTTTTCTTTAATTTCATTATGAGTGTTACAAACTATAATCACCTTTTATAAATTCACTATCCCACTCCATGCTACTAATTATAACTATCTTTGGTCAAATTAGTATCATTAACCTATGTCATTGTTTCTTAATTATAAGTGCCTAAGGGAAAATTAGGAACAACACATTTATCATGCATTTTCATATAACCTTACCATTCCTATTTACATAATGTTCCCTTTTCCTAACTCACAAACATACTACTATGTAGTTTAATCCTCCACTATAAGGTGGAACTCTAGTGAATTGAGGTCTTAATAGGATTATGTGGGTAACATTTGATTCATGTTAAGGTCAGTGAATTTACAATTTTAATACACTCTCTCCATTTTGTGAGTTAATAATTTAGTATCTCATAATTCTCAATCAAGTTGAGATGCATAGAAATTTCCAAAAATATTTTTAAAAAACTTAGAAAATCTTAAAAATCACAAAATCATGAAAAAATTAGCTTAGAATTTCCATACAAGATATAAATCCATGAATTTTTTTAAGATGGGTAATCTTCTTTGTTCCATTTATTTATAAGACCACCTTGGTATTTTTCCTCGCATTTTTAGGAGAACCATATTATACTAAGGTTCATAATGATTATGTAGGTAGCACTTGGTTACATGGGGTATCTCAAGTTAGCTTAGTCACACCTTACTTTCCTTTTTGACCACTTGTTTGCCTAAAGGATCCTAGGAATCCTAAATATTTCATGAGTAACCACTTGGAATTTAGTTTCCCCATCCTTATTGGCATCAATACTTTACACTCTCACCATTTTATGAGACCATTCACATATTTATTATACACCATAATCATGTTTGATTATCATCTTTTTCTTATATCCCATATCCTAAGAGAACTACATTTGGCTTGAAGTTCATGTTGGATATTGCATCCATAGAACTATATATGCAACATATATATGCAATCATAAATGCATCATATCTATAAATCAATCCTAGATTAGAGAATATAGAGCATACCCATACTTTTGATTGGGGATACACTTATTAAGTAGGATCATGACTAATATGGGGATCCACTAGACCAGATTAGGGGATCAATTGTATCACTTGTCATAATGCATCATTATAAGATGGGTTCTAAAGCATACAATATAACATAATTTCAAAACAACGCTAATGGATTCTTATGGTTTAAAACATTTCACTTATTTTAATAACAAGAAAGTAAATATAATCTAGTACACACCAAAGCTTGTGGGATAAAGTGAGGGTTAGAAACAATAAAAGAAACAACTAAAATAAACATGTATTAGAATACATATAATCTTATAAATGTATATAAAATCATAATACATAGGATAATAATACAAATACATTATCTATATACTCTTACAAAGGATAAATAAAGTTAGGAATACTTATCTTTAAAGATGAACCTATAGAGCCTCAATCTCTCCCTCAACCAAGGTACTTCATAAGAGATTACTATTGTATGTAAGGATAACTAAAATAAATTAGTTATAGGTTATACAACATATTTAAGCATCCAAAAGACTTCTCCACAAGACAAGATCTGTATCTGAAAAGAAAGCATGAAACCCTAAACTTTATTCCTCAAGTAGAATGGTCAATAAGTAGATGTTCTTTCACACTTTAGTAATAATTATTCTCTTATGAAGTGGTGGGAAATGAACCTATATATATTGATAGATCTTTCCCTAAATACTCTCAAGAATATAGGTTGTATAGGGTGAACCCAGTCGACCCAGTGTGTTTTCAAGGACAAATCGCTAGAGTTGTGTTAGGTCGGCTAAAAGGATAACAAACTAAGAAAGTGAAAAATACCCCTGAACTATACTAGGTTGACCTAGTACAACCAATAGTCCAAAAGGATATTAAGGCAAGAAAATGAGGATGGAAAGAGGACAAAAAATAGGAGGAGGTAGAGTCAAATCAATACAACCAACAATCCAAAAGAATATTAAGACACGAAGAGGAGGATAAAAAGAGGATAGAAATTGGAGGAGGAAGGACTGAGAAGAATAAGCTTAGGGTAAATGGTTTTAGGAGATAAGTGTATAGATGATAAGTAAAAAAGGGACAATAATCTTATGAAGTACTGATGGTCTACCCACCCCTTTTTTGGTGCACCCCTTAAGTTATAAAATTAAAGAGATTGAGACTCGACAAGTTCTTGAAAGATACAAAGTGTCGATAATCAATAAAAGTTTGAAAATATTGTGTATACATATGCCCCACTCGAAGCTCATCATATGTCACGTAAGTACAACACAAGATGGTATTTCAAGATAAAACATGATAACACACAATGTTGATGCCAAGTATAGTGTACTAAGTAGAAAATAAGATAAATCAAAGGACTGAATTGAAAAACACATACCTTTAACTTACCTTAGTTTTATAGCTAAAAAGGTAGACTACAAAAGATATGAAGGTGTCTAATATAGACAATACTAGATGAACCTGTAGAAGTTAGTGAAAAAATAGCTAAAAAAAATGGAAGATAGGCATATATTAGTGGAAAATAATATCTACATCATCAAGAATCTAATTCATTCTATGGTTTGTTAAAAAAATGAGTATAATCAAAGATAGAAGCAAAACAATAAATCTACAAGACAATAACTGAAATATTTGAGTTTTTGAAAGTTTTTTTTAAATATGGGAAAAGACATGTCATTTATTAGTTTGACTTGGAAAATAGAGAAAAAAGAGCTCTAGAGAGAAAACAAGCTAGGAGGGTGAGGAGATGACATATTAGACAGGGAGAGGCTCCATAGGTAGAAACATGTACACTATAAGTATGCAACTAAGAATCTCAAACCAATTTTTGAAATTTATATTAAATTAAGTGAATTCTTAGTAATTTTGAATTTTAATCATTTTTAGATGTCAAAATGAGGTAAAATTAGATTCTATGGGTATAAAATAGGAAGATGGGAAAAGGGGGTTGGAAGGTTTAGACAAAAAGAAATAAAATTACACTTTTTTTTAAAATACAAGAGGTCGATAGGCAAAAAGCACTAGCTCAACCCAGTCAACCCAGTAGGCTATAAAATAAGTAGAATCCATAGTGTCGACCTAGTAGGTATGAGCTGACCCTCTACATTTTATAGTTTGAAGGCCTAGTTTAGAGTTTATAGGTGGTCTAAAAGGTCTAAAATGAAAACTCAACACTAGGGAGGGGAAGAGAATGGAGTTGACTCAAATTTTGAGTCAACTAGGTAAAAAGATAGGAAACTTTTGGTTAAACTAATTTGACCAACGAGCTAGAATGACATAAAAAGGTGTGTAAAATGCTGAAAGAGGGGTAGAATGTCTTGAAATGATTAGGTAAGATAAATAAGGATTGATAAGGCTAAAATTAAGCTAAAGAGAATAAAATAAAGTAATTTTAGGATTTTTTTGCTTTAACATGTAAAAATAATGTATTATGACTATACATGACATGGAGGAACTGATATATCCTTTATTATTTCTTAGGTGCAAGGATGATAGATATTTGGAGACTTGTGGATGAGACATGGTTAATAGACTTATTAGATAGGTTATCATATGGATATAGGGATAGAATAAGATCCATATCTATGTAGGATAGTAGAGATGTGATGCATCCCCCTCAATGCTGACCTATTAGTCATGTTCCTTAGTTGTTAGGAATGATTGAATAACACATTTAGATGGGAGGTGGATGCAGATATAATAGAGGTGTCTATCATGATAGAGGATGTCCATGAAATCCTAGGGCTACCTATAATAAGAGCACAAGTGACCATAGGGACACCAGATAGTTTAGAGGAGAGGACAGCCTTAACCATGTGGGCTACAAGCTCAGAGGTGATATTACTAGGTAGGAGAGTGAGTATGTTTGATGTCTATACATCATAGATTATAGATATATAGAAGGATATGATAATCCTTATGACATAAAAAGTTCTATGTCAAAAGTCAAATGATAAGGTACCACTATTCATAGTAGCCTTAAGTAGGATGATCTTGGAGGAGTGAGTTCTATATGACCTAGGCACAATCATCTAGGTCTAGCTAGTACATGATATGTACAAGATGTTAATTATAAGGTAGAGGACCATATAATTGATCATATTATTGATAGCTTGGATATATTAGAGGTTTCTTATGTACTAAGTATTTGGGTTGCCCCATGTAGTTGATGATAGGTTACCTCAAGTGTAGAGATGGAGGGAGGAGTAGGTAGGATGGGTTATACACCACATATTAGTGCTATAATAAGTGATATGTGTAAACATCATGTGGTAACCATATGAGTACATATATCTTACATGGGTGAGTTAGGATATAGTTACACTAACAACATAGAGGATAGAGGTGATTAAACACTATTTCTAGTGGAGAGATCTACATTTGATAACATAAGGGCCAGAGTAGATGGGCCTACCTCATATGGTGACATTGATAATAATGCTTGAGAAGTGGGATTGACATGTGAGGGAGCCACATGGGAGGAGAGGACTAGGGCCACTATTAGTAAGGTTGACACTAAGGCCACATTAAGAGTGACCATAGACTGGTCAGGCATGATAAAGAGTTGAGAAAGAGGATAGGGATGTGGAGGAAGAGATACCAAATATACCACTACCAGATCTATAGTGATATCAACAATATCCACAAAGGACATGACATCGATAGAGGTAGGAGGTAGAGGAGAGAGTGGGGACTATTACCATCCCAAATGACCCCATAGGTGAGCCAAAGGAGATGATAGAGAGACCAATCATATGTAGGCTGAGACTGACATTAGAAATGATAGCTAGGTTTGAGTTGAGGATCTAGCCTATAGAGGAGGTATTAGGAGGCCACATAGATAGGGAGACTACACTAGGTGGTCACATAGATGGTAAGACCATAGTAGTCAAGATATAGATAGGTAATAAGAGATGGTTACATTATTGTTTATATTTTATTTAGATAGATATTATGAGATATAATAGTGATCTAATATCCATTTAGTGTTATTTTATAGGTGTAGGTGAGGATGAGGAGGAAAGATGGGGGTCCTTAGTGAGGAGATCACTCCATGATATCTTAGATAAGACTCTATAGCCATATAACCCCATAATACTAGAGGATTCGAGTGTACCATCTACCCTAACTAAGGAGAGATAGTTTAAATTAGTTGGAGAGGCAATGTGGTAGATATAGGCATAGAGAGAGAGGATGTAACCACTAGTAGTGATTTTTTTAGGGGAGATACAAGAATGGTAGGCCCTAGTAAATGAGAAATTAGTGCATCTAGCTATAGTAACACTAATGATAGAGATCTATACCTAGATGGTGGAGTCACAGATGTAGTCAACACACCTATATGGACGTGTAGAGGGATTGAGATCTCATAATACCTCCTTATAGCATACCATTTAGAGGAGTCAAATTGAGGTCTCAGTAGGCAATGTGGCTAGGTCATGAGATAGACAATATGGGACCCAACCATAGAGTTGGGGCATTGTATATGGTTGCATTTGTTGTATCAAAATCATGATATATATATATATATATATATATATATATATATATATATATATATATAAAATTAGCATTTTTTGTTTTTGGATGTGTATGTTGTCATTATGGTTTATTTTGGTTGTTTATTATGGTTGAGGTTGTGTATGCTTAGGATTTATTTATTTCTAGCACATGCATTTAGCTTTGTTGTATATGCTATAGTAAATATGTGAGATCTGGTTTATTTTCTAGAATTATGAAAGACATATGCATGGTTAAAAATAAATAGGTAAAAAGGACTTGAAAAATATAATCAATCAATAAAATGTACTACACACTATTTCAAGATGGGAAATGTGTAATAAAAAGAAATGATTAAGTATAAATAACCAAGAAAAGGAAAAATAAGATGGTAAAAAGGAATTTGTTTTTAAACCAATGTGAAAGATTCTTTTAGCAAATTAAGACAAGTAGAATCATACTAATATCACATTGGGAAGTATGACAAAGTAATAAAATGGAAGGTATGTAAAAGGAAAAACATAGTAATAAAAACAAATTAATTAAGTCAATAAATCATAATAAATCATGCTAAGAAGTGTGAAATAAAAACAAAATTACAAAATATTGGTCTTAAATTGGTCACACTAATTTGATCTGGGAAGTATGAAAAATTCAAGAAATGGTTGGAATATTACACGCACTCGAAAAATAAGAAGATACAAAGGTGAAATAAAAATTAAGTAATCATAAAACATACTAAATCAAGCTAGGAAGCATGTAAATGTTGTGTAACTTCATAATAAATCTAATATTATCTCAAATTTGACACATGTAATTTGGATAGTAGCTTGAGTATTAGAAAATTTTGTGAGGAGGGCTAGGGCTTATCCATAGTCTTACACTATAACTCGATAAAGAGAACACCATGGGATGGAATAAATAGGAAAATTGGGTAATCAAAGATGTGGGTAATAGGAAGGAAATGATGGTAATTTTTGAGGATGGCTAGGTCCTATCTACAGTCTTATAATGCAACTCGCAAGTGAAATCCCAAGGGGAGTGATCAGTAGACAAGATACTATTTCTCAATAATAAATATAAGGGAAATAAAAAGTGAGAAAATGAGTGTAAAATTAAAGACTTAGGAATCTTATGAGAAGACCTTAGGAGGCAAGAGGAATACTAAGAACATGAAAAGACACTAAGTGACTAGTGGTCATCTATGTATAAAGGAAACTTATTCACTATAGACACAAAGCTTTGTAGGCAAATCAACATGATACTAAGATTAACTCATGAAGGTAGATTTGGTAAAAGGAAAATAAAATGGACCTACATTCCACTGACATGTTCCCCACTCTTTAAGACCCCTTATAAAGCTATTGGTCTACTATGAAGATTGGTTACTTGTGTGAGAAATTAGGTAGCACTAAAAAAAATTATTCTCCTCTTCTAATATACTAGCCTATTACACCCCAAATGACCTCAGCTCTACTGTGAGGCCAGCTATGGAGTTTAATCTTTTATTATAATAATTAAATCTGATTTAAATCAAATCTTTTAGTGTGATAAGACTTTTTAAGAATAATTTTTCCTTTTAATATCATTGCCTTTTGTTTAAATGATTTGTCTTTTAATGTTATTTTGAAATATTTTTAAGATTCTTCCTCCATACATATTTAGAATGATCAATCATGATAGATATAGTGATGCACATAAATGAGTTTTATGCTAAGGCTAAAGGAAACTAAGTAACCAAATACAAAGACTAGCTAGGATGCTTAGGCTTGACAATGAACTAGCGTGTGATCTCAAGTCTCAACCATGTATATGCTTAGTTTAAAGAAAAAAGGAAGAAGGGAAATAGGAGATTCAAAGTGAACTAGTAAAAGGATATAGTAATGAGGTAGATTGTTTTATAAATTATCTCATGTTAAAAGGAGATAATAACCAAGGGGAATAAGATAGGTATAATCAGATCACCATGACAAATTAGTTGTTGAAAATAAGGATAAGAAATCAAAACAAACATAAAGATACAAGAAAGAGAGTTTTGAGAAAAAAAATCTATGGGAAATGGAAGGGAAAGTAATGATAAAGAAAATATAATCATATGCAAAATATAAAAGATAAGCAAGACATAGTACAATAAGTAAGAAATCATGATATAAGATAAGCAAAAATTTGACATAGTGTCAAATGATATAACATATAGAAATAAGATTGGAGCACATGTCCAAACAAATATAAATGTGAAATCACCATGAATTTTCTCATAAATATTGGTAAATATATCCACACACATTATCCAATACATCAGATAAGGCTATATGAAGATGTAGTCAAACTGCTTCTAAGGTTTCATCAATCTTCAATGAATACTAGGAAAATACTTCTTTTCTGATCCCCTCAATTGAAAAATTAGGAATGATCAAAGGATCATACTAAGGGGGAAAATTAGGAAAAGGATGGTCAAGAGAATGAATGGTATTAGGATATATGAGAGGAAAAGGAATCATTGATGGAGAAATATCCACAAGTGAAGGACTCATGGGTGGAAAAGGATCCACAGGTGAGAAAAGGTTCACAGGTGAAAGAATCATAAGTGGAGGCATAAAAGGTGGTGAAGGGACCATAGGAGGTGATGGAACCACTAGAGGTGGATCCATGGGATAATAAGGATGATCCTTCTTGTGGTAACGACCTATTGGAGGAGTGGTATAAGTTTTGGGAATAGCTATAAAGTGATCTTTGAGATGTTACAGGATGCGATAACAATCAATGTGATGGGTGTCACATAGACGTCATAGATAATATACTTCACCATACTTGGGTAAATATTCAAGAAGTAACTTTTGGGGGAGGTATGGATTTTTTCTATGATGGGGAAGAAGGATGAAAGGTATTAATATATTATTTCAACTTGCAATAATGGATGGAAGAATGGTTATTTATCCCATGGAAGTAATAGATACACTTGTGAGTGGTTTTAGTATAATCACTCATGAAAGGAGGTAAAATAAGAGTGGAAGAATCTAAATAACACTCATTAACCCATTTGGTGGGAAAAGGAGCCATCTTAGGCAAAAAAATCAAACCATTACCAAAAGAAGGTGATGATGAGGAAGGAATGGAACTAGACTCAATGAAAGGAGCAATAACATTAGAAGTAATGGTAGGCTCAACAATAGTAGGAGAAAAAAAAGATCAAATATAGTATAAGAAAGAAGAGGATCAACTATAGATAGATCTATTGAGGGATGATCAGGATATACAAAGGGTCTAAAGAGAGTTTCACTAACCTCAAGGGTAAACCAACTATGAGGGTCAGGATACCTAGTAAAATAATATGGCCTGGTCATAGCATGATCCATGAGCATAGTACTACATGGATCCTCAAATATTGGAGGTGTCAGCACAATATCTACCCTATGATAAAGAGAAAAATTGAAAAAATTAGGAACTATAAGTGAATGAAAATTGTGAGATACATGAAAATACTCAAGTAAAGAAGAATAATAATGGAAAATCTTAGCATCACAGGCCTAGACAAGACTAGCTAATAATGGATCATCTAAGGAATAAACACAATCATAATCTAGGGTATGAAGATCAATGACATAGGTATGGATAACCTTGTTATTTAAGGATGCATGGTGAATAGAATCCCTAGTCTTGGCCAATACTACGGGAATGTCATTGTAAGGAGGCTTGTGAGAATGAGGTTTCAAGGAGGTAGGAAGCTACAAGATGAGATAAGGTGAGAGATTTAATTTTTTGATCTTTAAGTTAATCTTGTAGGGCTCATCATCATTGGAATATAAAAGATTAGGAAGAATTTTACCAATCATCTCAGGATGCCCATTATAACCATGAGTTAAATTAATAGGAAATTTGAGATGATAAGTCTCATGGAATGGAACACTTGACAAATGTTCAAGACTAGGAATCTTGAAGACACCATGATCTTGGAATTATTCAAAATTCTAAGGGTTAATACCACCTTGAATCCTATAAATGTCTCCATTTTGAGGGAATTTAACACATTAGTACGTGAAAGAAGTGATAGCTCTAATGTGGTGAGTCAATGTCCTACCAAGAATGATACTATAAAAAAGTGGTAAGTTAAAGATCATCACCTTCATGTGAATGGTGATAGGTGGGAGAGTAATGAGAAGCCACATGAAACCTAGAGAAGGCATATGCCTTATATAGTATCCTTGTCATGTGTTATGTGTAGACTTGAGATTGCATTTATAATATCCAAGAGTCTTAATGAAATCAAGATAATCAACATAGGTACTAGAACCCTTTTCAATCAATACATGCTTGAATTGGATATCACCAATTTGGATGCTAATAAATAAGGGATGATCATTTTCATGAAGTATAATCTCATCGAGAATCATAGATGTGATAGAAAACCATAGAGAAAGAGAAGTGTCTATAGTTTCATCAATATTGATATACATCTCTTCACATTATTTTAAAATACTATCTTCAAAACTAGATAAATATACTTCCTATCTTATTGGGGGAGGATGAGGGACATTCATCTTAAATAGGAGATACATGAGGTGGTTTCTATGATGTGAGGAAGTCCTCATAAGCTCAATAAATAGAATTTGGGATGGGAGATTAGTGATTTACACAATGGGATCCCACTAATCATAGCCCATAAGAAGGTTGTTAGATAAAGGTACATAATAGTTAAGGAGGTCCTTGGAAGGAATAACTAAAGCACATTGGAATTTTTGTTGGTAAGAAGAATAAGGTTTAGAACAAGGTGGAAAATCATTTTGAGAAGATTAACTAATTAGTTTAAGTTTATTTTGAGGAGAAGAAGTGTTAGTATAAGTTTGATTATCATTAGAATTGGAAGATGATGGAAGAGTGGTAGAAATAGAATGGGATGTGTTATCCAAGGGAGAATAAAAAATTAGATCATCAAAAGGGATAATATATTCTTTCCCCAACTCATTTAAATTAGTTAGAAGAATCCTAGATAATATGATATGTCTTATGTGAAGGAGTGTAGATAGGTTGGGAATCAATGAAAGCCACCACCCTTAACATATTAGTCATGCTAACCACATTATCTTTGGAATTTGGTTCAACAAGACTTTATACATTATTGGTGGAAGGGGTAGACTTGTCTTTATTTTCTTGGATAGGTTGATTATTAGGTAAAGGATCCTTATAGATAACCAAATGAGAATTTACTTGATTCAAGGCTTGAGTTTTGTCATTTGATTTATAGTCTTTGAAAGCAATCTCATAGGCTTGTTTATACCTATGTATAATGGAATCATGATTGAAATTAGGTCCAAGAATAAAATACATATCTAAATTATGAATTTGTCTACAAGTCTTATGAGAATCACCCCAACTAGTGTGAAACCAACAAAACTTGTTAGGATCATACCAAGATTTTATAAGACAAGTAGGGTTAGGCTCTCATAGAAGAGGCTTGGGTAGATGGTTAAGAAATTCAATCAAGGATAGAGGTTTGTGAACATTGATGTTATTGGGTGAAGATAAATGAGTATTAATACATTTTTGAGGAGATGGTTCTAAAGAAGGGTTAGGAATGATAACTTGAACATTGTGAATGGTGTCAAAAGAATCGGTAACACATCTTTGATGATATTACAGTTTTTATTATTAAGTAATAAGTAAGGACCCATAGAAGGTTGAGGTGGCTTAAATTGATGCATTAGGAAATATTGTCATTTATCTTGGTCAATATCCTCCTCCAAGGTACATAGAGAGAGAGAGAGAGAGAGAGAGAGAGAGAGAGAGAGAGAGAGAGAGAGAGAGAGAGAGAGAGAGAGAGAGAGAGAGAGAGAGAGAGAGAGAGAGAGAGAGAGAGTATGGACTCAATATTGAAGTTTATGAAAGAGAGCATTTGTAAAGAGATGAAAAATGTTGTCATCAAACATGTCATGTTCACATTTGTTTGACAAAGTCTTCCATCTCTTAACAAGGGCTTGGGAAGTTTCATTCTCATGTTTTTTTCAATTAATTAAATGGGCCAAAGTGTTTATAGGAAGATTATTAGTTTTTAATTATTGAACTAAAGCATTTACTAAGTCCTCCAAACTAGAAATGGAATGAGCTCTAAGTTGATTTTACCAATCCAAGGCATCACCTATGAGAGTTTTGGTTAGGAGCTTGGTATCATCAAAGGTGTTTAATTTGACCCAATCCATGTAAATATTTCCAAATTTTATGAGGTGAAGGGTAGGATTAGTTGACCCATTATAAGAAATTTTAGGTGTTATACCTCCTATATCAATGTTGGAAATTTGAGTAGTAAGAGGTTCATTTTGTATATTAGTAATGGTTTGATTGATAAAATGAGGTTGAGGAATGAGATTAACTTGAGAATATTGAAGAGGAGGGGGGGGGAAATTTTGGTTGAGTGTGCCCCAATACATTGGTTGTGGGTGAGATTTAATATTAAGGAGGTGGTTTTATATTCTCATCATTTGATTTATGTTTTGAGCTTGAAACATATTCATTTGATTGACAATTTGTAATAAAAGTTAGTGTGTTTTATTAAAATTAGAAGAGTTAGAATTGGTATTCATGTTGGTATTAGTGGTTTGGGTACCACTATTAGTTTTGATATGAGCTTGAGAAGAATTTTGAGAATGTGAGGCCCACTAGATATATAACCTACCATGTTAGTTGAGATACTAGGCATGGAGGTAGAAGAGGTTAGAGAAGAACAAGTCATGCCATAAGAAGGAGTTGAAATTAAAGGAATAGGTTGAGAACCAAAGAAATTGGTACCTTCAAATCATGTATTTAAAATAGGAGTAGGTGAATGAGGATCTTCATTTTTACCACTAATCATGAGGTTGTAAATGGTAGGAGGATCCTTCGCTCTATGTTGAGGAAATTTGGAGATAAAGAAAAGTGTTTTGGGAGTATACTCTAACTTAGTTGGTCTTCTAATGAGAAAAGAGGATTATGTTGTGAATAGGTATGAGGAGGGGTCCCATATTTCATTGTTTTAGTGGAAATATGAACATTAATAGCATTAAAATAGGAGCCCTACTCTCTCTATGGGAGACCCTATTAGGATTGGTAAATTTCATCATGTCTATTGACTAAAACTCAGTGTAATTATCCAATATAAAGAATATGATGAAGGGAAAAGGAGTTGATAAATAAAAGGTCAAAGATGTGAATAAAATAGTATAGGGTTAATTAGGTCGATCCAATATAGAAATAGGGACTGTAAAATTATACAAGGTCGACTGGGTCGATCTAGTATAGTGTGAAAAAGATAGAAAAAGCATTGGGTTGATTGGGTCGATCTAATACATAATATAGGGAATTTAAGAATATTAAAATAAATTTAAAAATGAAATAAGATAAATTTTCAAGTAATGAAAATTAATAATTATTGAAAGGAAAAAATAGTCAATTGGATTAATGTTGGCCAATCCAATTAAAACACATAAATCAAAATCTTGCACTAATGCTAGATAATGCAATTTTTTGCTCACATAATTGAATAAATAAAAAGAAAACAACTTGAAAAGTAAATCTAACTAATTGGTCAACATAATTGTTAATTATATTATTAAGATATGATTTAAAATGTGATTAGAAGTTGGCTATAAACAAGGTAATAAATAGAAATCTATGGATGGTTCCAGGTAGTTTGAGTTGAAAGGGAGTGTAGTGATAATGATACATGATTGGTATTTGGGCCTACCCTCTCACTTCACATACTACAAAAATAAGTGTGTTGGGTACTTAGCTAGAATATACCATTAACCATGCTTTATAATTGACCAAAACATCAAGTCAGCTTCTCCCTTGGTGATGAAATCCAAATAGGTTGGCTTAGGGTAGACAAAACGTTAAAGTGATATGTGATCTGGCCATGTGTACATAAAATACAAATATTGAAACTAAGTGATTAATCAAAAATCTCATAAAAAGACTATGTGTACTATTTTAAGTATGCAAGCAATAAGAAAAGAAAGTGTGAATTAATTACTAACAGATATGAGGTTAATTCTAATTTTGAAACAAGGTATAGTGTTAAAACTATATACATAAAATATAAAATAGGGTTAATAGGGTCAAGCCTTTACTATGAAAGCAATTTTTGAAAATGAACTAGGTCAGTAGGGTCAATCCATCTATTTTAGATAGCATACAGAACATAAAACTATGTCAGTAGTGTCATTCGAGTTGACTATATAAGGGTAGTTTTAAAGACTTCAAATTGTGAAATGAAAGGTAGAAAAGAAAGAAACAAAGAAGTAGAAAGGAACCTTGGTGGATCATAGATGAAATGAAGGAATATTGGTGATGAATAACCTTGAAGTATACTTGAGAAAACTACAAAATGGGTTCATAAAATTGATCAAGCTATATAAGAACCTGCTAAACAAGTGTTAAAATTGTAAGGGGTGGAGTGAGTCAACCTAGTAGGCTGAACTGGGTGTCTAAAAGAATGGAAACTTATACTGAGTTGACTAAGTTGATCTTATTAGTTATTTATAAAAACTTGTGCACAAATAAAAATAGATGGGTCGATAGTATCAATCTATTATGTCAAAATATATGGTAAAAATGATGATCAAAATAATGACTTAAATGAATAAAAAAGTGAACAAATCCTACAAGGGTTAGTTCATGTCAGGTTCACCAAAATGTATGAAATAAAAAATTCATCATGTCTATAAATCAATCTTGGGTTAGAGAAGATAGAGCATACCTACACTTTTGATTAGGGATACACTTTTTATGTGGGATCATGACCAAGATGGGGATTTGTTAGACCTAATTAGGGGATCACTTTTCACAACACATCATGCTACAGAGGGTTTCAAAGCCTACAGTATAACATAATCACATAACAACATTAATGATTCCTAAGGTTTAAAACATTTCACTTATTCTAATATCAATAAATTAAATCTAATCCAATACACACCAAAGCTTGTGGCACAAAGTGGAGGTTATAAATAATAAAACAAACAACTAAACTAAACATGTATTATAATACATATACTCACCTCAATGTATACAAAATCCTAATACATGGGAGAGGAATAAAAATACATTATGTATCTACTCTTACAAAGAAGAAATAAATTTAGGAATACTTATCATTGAAGATTAACCCATCTAGCCTCAATCTCTCCCTTGGCCAAGGAGCTTCACAAGAGATTGTTCTGGTATGTAAGGATAACCAAGATAAATAGGCCCTAGGCTACACAACCTATCTCCAAAAGACTTTTACATAATACAAGATCCATATCTCCAAAGATTGTTTAGAACCTTAAGCTTTATTCCTCAAGTAGAATGGTCAATATCAGATGTTCATTCACACTTATTTTCTAATAATTATTCTCATATGAAATGGTGAGAAATGAAATTTTATATATAGGTGTATCTTTCCCTAAATCTTCCTGAGAATGTTAGTTTTATAGGGTTGACCCAGTTGATCCAATGTGTTTTTAGGGACAAATCACTAGGTCTGTGTTAGGTCAGTCAAAAGGTTAACAAATAAATAAAGTGAAAAATACCCTTGAACTATAGTGGGTCTACCCAGTTGACCTAGTACAGTCAATAGTCCAAAAGTATTTTAAGGCAAGAAAAGAAGGATGGAAAGAGGAAAAATACTAGAGGAGGTAGGACTGAGAAGAATAAGCTTAAGGTAAATGGTTTTAGGAACCAAGTGTGTAGAAGGAAAGTGGGAAAAGGGATATCAATCTTATGAAGGACCGATGGTCTACCCACCCCTTTCCTAGTGCACCCCTTAAGGCATACACTCTAAGATATTGAGACTCGATAGGTTCTTTCAAGATAAAAAGTGTCAGTAATCAATAAAAATTTGAAAATATTATGTGTATACAATGTCTACTTTCTTAGTGCATCTAGAGTCAGCTTGACTACCTCTTCCTTTTCTTATATTCCCCCCATTTTGTCTATTTGTCCTCTTGTGTGTTTTTCCTTCCCTATAGCCTATGGGAAACATTATGCCACTTGTTCTTATGTTATTATACTTGTATCATTACTCTCTAGCCTATGGGTCACCCTATTTTTAAGAGTAACACCTTTATTACATGTACACACATAATTCGTATTTTGTTTATGCTCATATTGTGATTAACCATTGTCTATGTTTGTTCACTTTTTATTTCTTGGTGTTTGTTGTGTTTTTTTAATTTTATCTTTCTATTTTTTTGTTTCTTTGCATATTTATTTGTTTTCATTATTGTGTCTTGACTTAGTATATATGCATTTATTGGGTGATTCCTTGTGCATTATACTTAATTCCATCCACATTCATACATCAACACTATCATCATGGTTTATTATCATTATTGCATTATTTTTAATTGTTTAATTAATCACATGTTAGTCTCTATGCATATTAATGCTACATTATCATATTTTTGTATATCATGATGCATACTATCATGTGCTACATCAAAAATTCACTCAATAAATCTTACAATAAATGATGTCATGGTAATTTTCCTTGGTCACCTAATAAATTCATGATTTATTCAATATTACCCAAATATAAAGTAATTTAATCATGAATGAATTTAGATCCTTGCTAGTTAGGATGTGCATCTCCATAATATTAGGTTTCATAAATTCATCTTTATCCTCTTTACCAACTTACTCTTACTTTTTATGTACATATTCAGTCCATAAGCCCCCTTTATTATTTTATATAATATTCCAAACTACATTGCCAATGATTATAACCACCTTTGAGAAAATCATTATGTTTCAACCTATCTAGATGTTAATGATTATAATCACCTTTGGGAAATTCATTATACTTGTATTACCCTACTAGGCCATACTTTCATTGTGCTAATGATTATAACCACCTTTGAGCACATCATTATCTCTATCTGCCCAACTAGGGCATGCTATCATTGTGCCTATGATTATAACTACCTTTGGGCAAATCATTATCTTTATCTTGACCTACTGGGGAATTTTTTCATTATGATAATGATTATACCTACCTTTGGGCAAATAATTATTTATATCCACCCAATTGGGTCATGTTTTCATTCTGCTAATGATTATAACCTCCTTTAGGCAAATCATTATTTTCACCTTGCTATGTTGATGATTATAACCTCCTTTGGTAAATCCATCCTTTTAATTTTCCCAATTGGGGAATCTCATTATGCCATTTATTATACCTTAATTTGGGAAAATTAATATTTTTCACCCTACATTTACCTTTTAGTCCTATTGTTTTCCTTCTTTTGAGTGACTGATGACTAACCATCTTTGTTAATTACTCCCTTGAAGGGGAATCTAGTGCTAATATATCACCTATTAAGGAATTAGGCATATAATTAATTTTAATTATTTGAGAAGATGTTACTATGCCTATATCTTTCTATTCCTTCCCAAATAGGGGAAAACTATAGACACCCCATTCTAGCCATAACTAGCTTCCAACTAGACTTTAGATTGATTTTTACCAAATATTGAAAATTAATTCTAAGAATCACTAAACATCCCAATTTCATTTTTAAAACAATAATTAATACTCAAAATCATGTTCAGGCATCCCTATTTAGGTTATTATACCATACACAATAATAACCTCTCATGGATTCATCCTCGGTCACCTTGCAACCTAATAACTAGTAGTTCTACCTATTGAGCCATAAAGAGGGGAACTTAAACAATTATTAAAAGATATAAAATGATAATCAAAATTAAACATATAATTAAAATATATTAAATACTTAGATAAATTATACATTTATAAATAATTAATATCTAAAGATGAAATTCAAAAATTTGAAATAACAAGCCTTTTCATCATTGCCTTTATGAGTTGTCAAGCTCTCCAAAAATATATAAAAATATATAATTTGAGATCCATGCCTATTAAATAAATATCATAATTACATGACACCTTTATAACTCAATTATAGTTAGCATTAACTCACCTAGGGTTATTTTAAACTTAGTCTATGCTTAAACTCAACATTAACTCACCTTAGGTGAGAGTTAACTTTGGAGGCTATAAATACAAGGCCATAAGTTTTGACCAAGAAACTTTTTAGTGTAATTTTATTATTCCAAAATACCTCTAATAAGATCTTTTTATGTAAATTTATTATTCTCAAATATATTGAATAAGCTTTTCTAGTAGTTTTACCATGCAAAATTCATAAGCCAACTAGCCAAACTAAGGTGCCAAGAGAGTTGGAGTAAATGGAGACTCATTTAAAAATATGTATTGATGCCCAAAGATGATTAAAATACTTCAAAAATCAATTTTGGAGCTAAAAAGAAGGTCAAAAATGATTTCTTTTATTTTTTAGTTCTATTTTTATTGTATGCTTGTTACATATGCTCTCCCTACAATCTAGGCTAGAAGTGTTAGTGTTTAGTGTGTTATTTTTGTGTTGGTTTTATTAAATAAAATTATAATAATATCCCCTTTATGGATTACTTATTCATATTATAAGTTAGTTACATTAGGGTCAAGTCATGTGCACAATAAATGGATCGTAAATAAGAGCTAGGGTTTTCTAGATATTGTATTTGGAAGAAATATGTATTAGTTGGTGGAATTGTTATGAAAAATAAACCTTATGTAGGTGGAGTTTTAAAAATTTGTCTTAAATATGTTTGTTGATTAGTTTGACAACTCATTTTAAACATCTAACTTGATAGTGATTATTTTTTTTAAATTAGATAACATGTTGAGGATCGAGTGGGACTTTTTATGAGGAGGTGGAGGCATTTATCTATGCCAAGGAGGTATTTACTATTATTAGTATGGATTTTACCCTTAAGTTAGATGTGTTTCACACATACCTCTTATAGATAATATAATGGGATCACCTCTTGGTTTAGGTAGTCTAGTTAGTGAGGTGAACCTCTATTTTTGAAGTTAGTTCCCCTGATGCAACATCTATTGGCTCAATTTCTAAACCTACTAACTTGTTCATGAAAAGGGATATAAATTACATAAAACAAACCTAAAATATTGGAAGTGATGCACCAAAATTTTATGTCCACTCCATTTAACATTTTAACAACACAATGAATAAGACAAGGACTAATGATTATATCACTTTCTTTTAGAGACTCCTAATCATCAATAATTCACATGGAGACTATGTTAAGTGGATGAAAATTGAGGATGATGAATGGGATGTATATTTTCATGAAAATACTAACCATATTCTTATCCAAGGATAATAACCAACACTTTACACACCATATGACCTGTTTAGACAATCTCCTAACAACTAGGTGAGAACAAGGACCTGAAAAGGAAGATTAGACTTAATACTTATGAAAATAAAAAAGTATATAACAAACTAAGATATAAATAGAAATTTAACTAGTTATTATATTAATTCAAATGTTTATAAGGCAAAATTTGGGTAGAGTTTATTCATACCCAGTCGAGGGATGCTTATAATGGCTTTTGAGCCTCAATTTATAGAATAAGAGAACTAGAGAGGTGGGAGTCTAGAATTTATGTGTGGAGGAGAGACCATGAAGATAAAAATTTACTCAAAAATTAGTTAAAAACATGTATAATATCAATAATAGCTCCATGACTTCTCCCATGCATTGCCTTGGCTCTATAATCTCCTTCAATGAGAGTATGGCATAGGAAATGATCTAGTGGAGGCTCCTTCAATCTTGGTTGATCCCACTAAAATCATGATCACCCCAAATTGGTTAAATAATTCCATTCTTGGTAGTTACAATGGTGGAATTATGGTTTAATTGGCCTCTATGAAGTATTAAGTAGCCTACCTCTCTCTTTTGCATGTTAATAAGGCTGAATAAATTATCCCATCCTTCATAGATGGACATGAAATGTGAATGTTCATCTCCATAGAGAAATTAAAATGATGGTTATGGCCCTAAATTTACTCTCTTATTATCCCTATATGCCAATAGACATCTCCCTTAGTTGACCAAATAGGCCTACTTGGCAACTAGCCTAGTCACTTGGTGCTAGTTACTTAGATGGAAATGGGACTTTCATAGAACATTAAGAATTAATAAGTGAGCATGTTTTATGTATTAAAAAACATATTAAACCATGACATATTTATTCCAAATAATTCACATCTCTAATTCTTTCTAGTTTAGGTGATTGGGTCACCTTTCACTAACACTTCTAGACTGCCCCTTTAGTCTAATATTGTAAAATAATTTATAGGAGGAATTGAGAGTATTTTTTGGTATAAAAGGATTAAATACGCTTCACACCATCCTATTTAATGGTATGTAATTTTTCATATATCTCTCTACCTTTGATTCATCATTAAAACTGGCAAAAATAAGGCTCCTTATGCATCTGTATAACTATCCATACAAACCAATTCCATGAGTATGACCTTATAAGAGTGTACAATGTGTTTCAATTATATTCAAGACTAATTCATTCCATTTTATTTCAAATTTATCGATATATTTCCCATCAAAATTTTATTGGGGTTTTTGAGAGGTTTAGGGAGGTTTAGACTCTTAAGAATAGTTCATAAAGGTTAAGCCTTCAACTTATGAACTAATACCACTAACATGTAGTATAAAAGGACATTAAACCTATACCACATGCTAATTACTCCATGAAAATGCTTCATATAGTTATATTCACAAGGAGCTACTCCTCGACTGACCATTCTACATCTTGTGCAGTCTTAAGTCAATTTTGGGCTAAAATGGTGAATTATAAGCTCTCCTCTAGAAAATAATGATTCTTACACATCTTAAAATCCATTAGTTACACTTATATGTTGGTTTTAGGTCCTATTCAACTCTTATCCTTTAACTTTAGTCTCCAAGTAGTAATGCTTTGAGAAGGGTATTAGGAAAATAGAATTAATAACAATATTTCTATGTTTTTCCCTCAAAGGGAGTTATCTAAGGATTTTGACACCTTTGAGAGTATGGAACCTACCTATATATCCTTTAGATAACTTATGTTGGATTGGTTAAGTGAATTTTTTCTTCCTTCATAATGTACACATTTAGATAACTAGATGTTTAAGCATGGTTGTAGATGGCCATCAGATGTGGAGACCCTTGTAGGTGGTCATTATGTATTCTTTTTAACCTTTTGACATCCTTTACTCTTTAGACTCATAAAAACTATGCAAAATTTATACAAATTTCTACACACAGGAATTATCCATACACCATACACTATACAAATTCCAACTAATGGCTCATTTAGGGGCCCATGAGACCTGATAAAACCTTTAAAACTCAACTATCTCATTTAAATCACTTGAGGGAAAAAATTCCTTTATCAAGTCACTAGCCAGGTTTTGACATGGTTTAGAGGGACTTAGATTCTTAAGAATGACTCATAGAGTTAAGGGGTTAAATATTAAAAATAGTTCCAAATATGATTATTATAAAACCTACTTAAACTTCCCCTAGTATATGATAACCCAATTTATCTATTCCTTGGTTTTCCCACATGAAGAAAGTACCTCTCAGGCTCAAAACCTTGTAACTATGAGGCCAAGGGAGAGGAAAAGTGTAAAAAAGAGAAAAAATGTTTGGTTTTTAGTTAAAACACCTCATTAGGGTCTATGAAAACCCACATGACCTATTCCAATGTTTCTCTTTACCATCTATCCTCTATAGATCCTCTGCAACCCCATTAGCTCATGCTTAGGTTTCATGAGCCACTAGGCTAGTTTGACCCTAAATGTCTACAAATTGAGATTTATTTTATTTTCTTGAGTACAAACACTTCATGATCCCATATATAATGTTTTGAATCATCCTCCTAAATCTTTTAGTCTCAAAAACACTCTCCAAATGTGCAATTATCCCCAAATTCCATGTCTAGGCATGTACGTGCCTATTTAGGCCTATCAGGCCTATTTAGGATATCAAGGCTTTATCTTGACTCAAGAGACCAAACCATAAAATGAAGGAATTGATAAATTTAGATTCTAAAGTTACCAAGTATCTTTTTATACATTCATTTCTCTTCCATGCATGGTCTAACACATCTCCTTTACTCTACCTATAGGAAACTAGTATGCCTACTTAGACTATGAGTATGGAATTATTTCCTTTATTATCACTTTTAGGTTTATTTAAATAATATAAAATTATGTATAAAACCTCCATATTTTCACAAACCATATGAATCTCCTATTTAGGCCATCTTCAACCTAACCACTTTAGTTCCTCATGACTGGCTTGTATATAGTAACTCTACGTTCTTGACTTTGAGCGTAAAAGGTGAATTACTTATTAAATTATAGCCTCGAGTAGTTTTAGGACATTTAAAACCATTTTTAAGTGCCTAAAATATCTCTATATATCCCCAATTCTAGTTTTTACTCATGAAAACCCTATCCTTTTCACATATTCACCCATTCTAGGCTTAGTTGGAGCTTCTTCCCCTTAGATTATATTTAGTCTATTTAGTATAAATTTATGAGGGTATATTAGAATTCAGAGTGAAATGAACTTGTGTCTCAATATCAATAAACTTCATACCTCTTTAAGGACTGATTTAACTTTGTCATAATCCTATAGGTGCTCTTGGCCTCAAGACAATAAATTATTCAAATGAACTCCTTGGGTTGGTTTCTTGTTTAGTAAACTCTCATATACATGATAAGTCTCTTGAGATCAATGTGGTATGTTGAAACTATAATCCTTAGATTATTGATATAATATAGTATCTAAGATACATGTATCCTCCTAATGTATAGGTATAGGCCTAGAAATGATCAATTCTTCAGACTTATATCATTTAGAGAGGTCTAGTAATGATGTTTCCCTCTATAAGGGTTAGTGTTTAGGTAAGGGATACTAAATTAGATAATAGATAATTTTAAGATTGTGATGGGAGTGTCATAGGCCTCTAAGGTTTTACTCAATCTATCATTTATATTCTTTAACCCTCCCATACATCTTGATATGCAAAACCATGTGTACATTTATGACTATCACCCTCTCACACTATGAACATGCCATCATGAGTTGATTTGATAAACCATCCTAAATGTTGGATGAAAATTTAAGAGATATAAATGATATTTTGGATTTACATGATTGAGGGGAGTTATTAATAACCATGACAAAAATGAGTTCAGTAATCTAAACCTTGAATTCAGAAAACAAACCCACTGCCACCAGTATACAGATTGACCAAACTAAATATTTCTTGTCTTGTGATGGCCCACACATGAAATATAATGATTAATAACAAGGTGAAAATAATCATTAGACTATATATTAAATTTTCAACCACTATTCTCATCAACTAAGTCATAAATGCACTGAAACTATTCAAAGATTGACCCTTTGTAGATAGAGAAGACAAATTTGACTACCTAGGTTCTTAACATTTGTTCATAAATCATGGGGAATTAATTTTTAAAATAATTACAAGGATTTTAAGTTAATTATACCCTATTATTATATACTATATCTTATTTCACGATTTTATTTCTCATTACCATATTGAGAAAGAACTTGATTGGATTTTCTGAGCTGCCAAGGAGAATGATTTAGAGAAGGGGTCAATTTTTTCTCTTGTTGCAACTAAAAATACATCCAAGGCATGGATTTTAGATTTAGATACATAAATTAAGTGATTAATTTAACTTAACATGATCTTTATTTTATCAACTTGTATGGACTACCTGCAAACCTTCTCTTTTTACTATGAAAGTGTTCCATTCTACTGAAAATTAATGGAGATGATATGCCAAGTGCCCCTAAAGTTTGTTCACACCTAGACGGGAATGTAGCTACATGTACATATCTTATATATATTTTAATATTTTTATTTTATTTAAAAAAATTATTTATATGTTACAAAATGGATAATAAAGCATTGCAAATAGGGGTGTAACATTAGAAATGAATATTACCACCCCTTTTGGAACATGTATGGACTAGAGGAGTAACATGACTTTGACATAGGATAAGTGACTCAAATTGACCCCATATACCTATTAAAAACCTTGAAACCACTTGACCATTCCATAAGGTGATAAGATAACATAAGGTCAAAAAATGACATTTACCATAATATTGTCAAAATAACCTTAAACCATGCTAGAAGACCTCAAAAAGACCATTTGTGAAGGCTATGACAAGATTTAAGGTAGCCATACACAAGATTATAAGGCCTTAGTATAATTTTTTTAACTATATGGGTTGATATTTATTTTGGGAGGCCAAATTATTAACATTCTTGGTGACTCATAGGGGATGACTTGCCTATTGGTCAAGAGAAATAGCTATCTCATTATTTTGGGCACATGACTCACACATGACAACATGACTTGAGATGACTACTCTTCCTGATATTGATAAATAAACAAAGTACCTTAAAAACTTATAAGGAATTAAATATCTCACCACACACACAAAGATAACACACACACAATGACTAATCAAACACACGTGTTTTGACAGACACATTTTTGAAACTAGGTAATGAAGAAAACAATTGACTATGTAAAATTGACCTAAATTTTTCTTCTCCCTCTTAGGTTAATGTGGAAGTTTCTTGGGTCCATCACTAAATGGGATGAATAATGGCATGAGGTAAGTAATTTATTAGATATTTATTTTGTTTTCTTCATCTTCTCCTTAAATTTCACTCTTCTCATCATGTTCTCAAGTGAGGTGACAACTAAAAACCAATCTCCTATAAAGATATATCCTGATTGCACTTCAAGACCTTCCTCATCTTGTTTATTAGCTAAAACCTCAATAAACAATACTTCTAATAATTATCCTTTGACCTTCATGGCATTTTGAGTGATCTCATGATGTTTATAAATTGATACAAGTCCATCAAGATCTTCAAGGATCTTTGCATACTCACTCTATGTTCTATCATTTTCCCCAATGAGTGTCTCTTATTCAATTTCCTACTGTGCATTATCTTCAATAGGCAATGTATGTTTACAAAGGTTTCAATCTCTTAAATGAGCAAAATATATTTATACCAACCATCCTTGTGTTCTTTTTTTTAAATGAGAATAAGACCATCTAGAAAGACCTCTTATTATTCCTCCTCAAGGGCCATAGTTATATCAAGATTTTCACAACCTATTATGCATTCATGATGTGGTTTCAAAGTATCTCTTTCAAGTTCATATTCTTGCTCTTATGCTTGTAGGCTAATGTTCAACTGACCAAGGGGTTATTCATAGAACATATTCTTATCTTGGAATCTTTGTTCAACCTCAACATCTTCCTCCACCATACCAAATGGTAGTTCTTCAAGTAAACTAGTGTCTTCTTTGATAAGCTTGACACTCTCATTGTGTTCATCATGATCCATTAGGTCTGAAACAATATGGACTCCTTCAAGAAAATAGTGTTCTCTTTGAGTATTCCCCTCCTCTTAAAGGTTGTATTCATGTGACTAATTTTTTTTCATTTTGATCATCATCTTAAATGGAGTAAGGGAGTTCATCTAGTATGATTGCCTTATCTTGGGCACTAGTAACATTTTAGGGGCTATCTAACTATATTTTTACTACATGAGACACTTGAACACATTAATTGTATACCTATTGAGGCATATTTATATCTTCTACTAAATTTTTCTTGACATGGACTATCAATTTAACAAGTTTTTCTTATTTCAAATCTAGTTCTTCTACCTCAATAGCACAAAGATCAGACACTTTGTAATTAGGACACTCGGTCCAAGAAGGTTTCCATGTGTCCATACCTTCATCACATTTTTTTCCTTCAAAGTCTTTCTCTTCATTTAACCACTCTTCATCTGCTCTCCAAATGAAAAGTCCTCCTTCAAGCAAGAATATGGTGGGAGAGAAAGAATGTCCAACTAGTGGACTCAGAACATAAGGATTTATAGGCTACTCTTAAGTGAGTTTAGGGGGTGAGGAGGCACTCTCAAAACATGGGATCTTCCTAGGCTTGATTCTCACAACTCCTACCTCTTCTTCATTTTGACTTGACATGGGAAGAGTGGCCCAAGGATATTTACATAGGGTAGAATGAGGTAGAGGCTCATAAGATTGCTCTCATTGAGATTATTGTTCTTTCAAAGCCAATATCTGACTAGAAATTATTTGACTCGTGATTTTTAACACCTCTATCTCATTGGATAAACTAGGTGTAGCTTAAAATGGTGGTTTTGGAGGAAAAAAGGGGTAGTAATTATGATAGGAAGGCTACCAAAGAGGTTGATATAAGTCACAAGTAGGGTAAGGGTGATGTTCTTGGCAATAAGGAGGATGACAAGGTCCATAAGGCTACTAAGGTATGTGGTTGGTCTATCAATGAGGATGGTAAGGAGTACCATAGGGTTGATGTGAGCCATCATGTTATTGATAGGGGTTGATAAAGGATTGATAAGGCTCATGGTGAAGCTAGTATGGGTCATCATAGGGATGATAAGGAATTATAGAACATAAATCTCCTCTATATCCAACCATTAAATGTCATGAATCAAATAGATAATAAGAAAACTATCAACAATAGTTTTTCCTACCCTTCGGTTAAGACCTTATGATAACCCTTGGCATGGGATATTGAGTGCTAATCTACTATCAATATTCTTGTAGTGCATTGAGGTCATCAAATGATGAGAGTGTATACTCCAACTTTCTTGAATTATAGTCTAACAAGGAGTTCCATTATCTATTATTAGTTTATATTTCACCATTGAGATAGATGTGTTTCAGACCTAATTCATCTATCTGGTATAATGGGATCACCTCTAGGTGTGGGTAGCCTAGTTAGTGAGGTGAACCTCTAATTTTAGGGATAGCTCTACTAATGCATCATTTAGTGGTTTAAATTCTTACATATACTAACTTGTTGATAAAAGGGAATATAAAATACATAAAACAAACCTAAACTATGGGAGGTGATGCACCAACATGCTATGTTCACTCTATGTGACCTTTCAAAAACACATGATGAACAAGAAAAGGAATAATGATTAGATCACTCTCTCCTAGAGACTCTTAAGCATCAATATTTCATATGGAGGCTATGTTAAGTGGTTTCAACTTAAGGATGATGAATGGGAGGTATTTTTCATGACATTACCAGTTAGATTCTAGTCCAAGCACAATCACCAACACTTTACACACCATATTACCTATTTATACAATCTCCTAACAACTAGGTGAGAACAAGGACCTATAAAGAGACTTATATAAAGGAAGATAAGAATAAAATATTATGAAAATCAAAAAGTATATATCACACTAATCTAGAAGAAGAATTTCAACTAGTCGTATTAATTCAAAGGTTTACAAGGTATAATTTAGGTACAATTTATTCATACCCATCTAAGGGAAGCTTATAATGGCTTTTTAGACTCAATTTATAGAACAATAGAAGGAAAGAGAAGGGAATTATTAAAGGCTTAATTTTCACCCTTAGATAGGGTTATTTATACTCTTTTCAACTAATCTATAATATTGGGACAACCCCAGGCCATGGATAACCTATGTTAGGGCTAAACCCTCAAAGTAGGCTAGATTAATCTTTGATGCTCACCTAAACTAATTCTAAGCCTAATTATTCATATGGAAAAGGGGTATAAAGAGAATATAAGGGGTCCTAATAAATTAAAAAGGGTGATGCTCCAAAGTTAAATGGACACTCACATAAGTTTGAACTCATACTAGATCAACAAAAGATAACTATGACTTACTCAATCTCACAATCTCACTAGTTGCTTAAATATTTCATAGAAGATGTTCCAAGATGAAGATTAAACTAATCTATACCTACAAATTAGTTTGGAAACACGTTTAAAGAGGCAAGTAGAAAGATAGTAAACTAGGAAGTCCCCTTCATAAATTCACCATACACAAGCATACTAATCACTGATTAAAGACTAGAGAGAGGCAAAGAGTTGATCCTATTACTTTAAGAGGTAGTTATTAAAATATTTTTATAAGTTTTAACCATATATAATGAGAAAACTTTTTCAAGAGTCTCAATGAGTATCCTTGTCTTAGAAAATAAAATGCAAAATTCTAAAATTTGAGAACCCCTTCAATGGGAATGAGACAAAAATATATAGGAGAAGAGAGACCAAAATAAAATATGTGTGATCGTGTCATTATAAAAAAACACCTTGTCATGGGTTGTTAATTAAACCTAAGCTACCACCTTTAGCTAATGAAAGCCTTGCCACTTTTTGATCAATCAAAACACTACCCATGGCTTATTGAGTGGGAAAGCCCTTAAAGGTTTTGAAGATGTATTGAATGATCCTAGCCATAATTCCAAAAATTAGACCTTTGATTTAATTCTTCATTCCATCTTTAACTTGAGGTCAAAACCTCATGATCATGGATCTAACTGAATCATGACTTCATGCCTTTTAGGTGGCCACTTGTTATGATTATGGCCATGCTAAAGGATTAAAAACCTTTGCATTAGTCACCCATATGATCCATTTTCATATTTGGATCATAAGTCACACCTATAGATTAAAAACCAATCTAAATACATTAGTTTTCCTATAGTTGTCTATACTAAAATAGACCTATAGGACATATAGCACCTTTTAGACCCCACTTATCTTTCTAGGAGCCATGAATTCATTATACATGGATTATTATTTAAATGATGAACTAGTCTCAATAATGAATATTTTAAGCTCTAAATTAAAGAATCAGAGATCAACATTAGCTCCAATAGTGGTCCCTTTGTATTCATTATATCCTACTACATTAGTTAGAGTGATCTAGGGCATTTGAGCCAACTCTAATGGCATCGAGAAGACCTATAAAAAACCTTACATTCATGGTTGAAAATATACCCTCAACCTCCATAAATAATTTTGGGTTCATATTTAATTTGATTGGTTGTAAAAAATTGACTCAGATTATTGACATGTTGACTCAACTCACTCCAATTTTAATCTGAATGAAGGCCCATGGATCATCGATATTTTTCTAGTTGAATACATCCTTGAAAATTTTCATGTACACATTTACCTTTAGTATTCACTGACCATTTGACCTTCACTCACCATCATATCCAAATACATAATGCAATGTGGATCATTGATATGAAAAACTCATTGTTTGAGAACCAATGGCTAGTTCATGGTCTTAAAGTTGACATCCTTACTCCCATCAAATGACATTCACATAACTGTCATTGATAGTCATGTGACCATAAAATGTAAACTCAATTGGATTGTCTCATTTTATGCTTAATTTTAACATCCCACCAACTGTCATTCAACATTCCATAGAACATGATTGACGTCCCATAGACTATCAAATTAAAGCAGAGGTAGATTTTTTCCCAAGATTTATTTTAACATTGGCATGAATGTCTGGGTTCTTAAATCATAATATACATGCTTCTATACAAGATAAAAAGTCATAGAGGCCTCAAACTTTTAGGATATGTTCCTAAAGTCAAAATAAACTAACCCATTTGATCCACTAGTCCTATGAACTTTTGAAGTGAAGATATTAAATTCTCAAGATGGTTGGTCCATATCTAGTTCTCTATGATGTCCTAGCAATGGTTGAGCTCAAATGATTAAGTATGGAAAACTTGGTGAAATCTAATTGAGGAGCCAAATTTGCACATGTATAAATTCATTTACACCTTGGTATAGGATATGAAAATTATCATGTAGTAACTAGGGACCAATATGAATAAACCCATATGACCACTTTTCCTTGAATCATCCATATGTATGAGATATAGCATCAAAACCCTACCCATTTGACATTTTTTTTACACTAGACCCAAGATGCCTAGATGAACATAATGAAGAACCAGATGGATTTCTTACATTTACATACTTAACCTAATCATTCTTGACATCCCAAAGTGGCTCTAAAACCCATTTTTTTCTCATCCATTAGTAACTTGATCTATTTTTGTAATAATATTATTATGTGGGCCAAAAAAATGGTGAACATCTTTGTTGACTTGTATAGAAGCATGCCTATTATGATTTAAGAAACCAGACCATTACCTTATCCAGACAATTAGGCATGGATTCATTATCTTATATAACTAATTTGAACCTCTTTTAAAGTAATAAGGATCCAAATAACAAAACAATAAAAAAATACTTGCGGCACTTTGAAAAAGGAAACAATAGGATAGCAAATAAAAGTGCATAAGGTACTTTAGAGGAAAGCATAAAAACTACTATAACATCTACAATATGTTACAATAGATGAAATGTTATTTAGTAATATATATTTAAATGAATAACATTGAATGGGATGGACAACACCTTCCCATCTAATTGGGAAAGATAAAAAGCATTATGTTCTTTGCATTCATGGACCAAATAAAGACCACTCCATAAGATGTAAAACTTCGTGTGGTTGCCTAGTTTGGCCTTCTTCAAATCCCATTTGAGGACTAGGTTCCCTTCTTCAAATATATTTGTTATAGCTCTCTTATTAAATGCCCTTTTTAATTGAGCTTGATATGCTTCCAAATTTTTCATAGCAAGGTCCCTAGTCTCTTCCATCATCATTAGTTTTATCATTCTTACATTCATGGGCTCATCCTCCGTCAACTCAAGCTAATGGGCTATTTCTAATGTGGGAAGCTCAAAGGAGATAGGTAATTTGGCTTCCCTTCTATACATAATAAAATATGAATAATTATCAATAGTATTTTTAGGAGCCAAAATATTAGCCCATAAGGTTTTCTTTATCTTGGTGTGCCATGTTCTTTGATTCTCTTCCATGGTCCTCCTGATGATCCTCAACAAATTCTTTTTTATGGACTCTATCAATCCATTTCCTAGAGGATAGTAGTTAGAAGAGGTGCTAAGGTAGATAGCTAGTTTTAGATCCCACTCACTTATCTTTATACCAAGGAATGCCAATCTATTATCACAAATTATGGTGGTTAGGACACTAAACTTAGTTACAAGGCTATCATAGAAATCCAAGACTGCACCTTCATTAATCTCCTTCAAATAAATGGATTCTAACCACCTAGTGAAATAGTTAGTTACAATGAGCACCCATTTTTTCCTTGAAATTGATATTAGATTGATCATCCTTATGAATTCTAACCCCACATTGCATGAAGGGTTGTTCCACCTATATAGGATTAAGTGGAAGAGCTGCTAGTTTTTATTTTTCGTTAAATAAGGCATACTTCAAGAATTTTCTAATCCATGCATGATCATCCTTGAAAATATTAGTAGAGTAGTAACTATCCTTCATTATATTTTTTGCTATTGTTTTAGGTGAAAAATTCCCTCCTCTAGATCCATCATGGAACTGATCCAAGAGTTTGGTCACCTTGTCATCGTCTATGCATCCAAGGAGTACCCCATTAAGGTCTTTTCTAAAAATAACACCATAAAATAATGCATAAGGTATATAATTAATCATAAAATACCTTATCTTAGTTATATCTAAACCTTGAGGTCATTTTCCTATTGCTAAGAAGTTGGCCATGTTTTGAAACTAGCTCTCTTGAAGTGGAGGTGTACTTGCTTGTAAGTTATCTTAGGCCATCAAAATAGCTTCATTATCTTCTTTCAGTTCATTCACCATGTGTTCACAAAATCCCTTTCCCCTGAACAGCTTGGTGACCTTGATTTCTACATCATATTCCATGACCCTTATGATCCATCCTGCTCTCTTCTCATTTAAATCCTTGTAAAGGAGGAAATCTCTAACTCTAGGATGAGACACCATAAGATGGATCTTATTGTTGGAGAGAATGAGACTAAATATCTTGAGGATTCTTAAGTATAAAATAACATGATTCTCAATGAAATTTTACCTTACCTCATATCATTTTAACCCTTGACTAAAAAAGTTAATTAGATGCTCCATTGCTTTACTATTCTTATGCATTAGCATAGCTGATATGTTATGAATGTTAGAAAAGGTGTACAAGATGAAGTAATTAGAGAAATAAATATCTAAAAGTTAGGGTTCTTGGGCAAGGGCCTACTTTATGGCTTCAAATTATTCATTACCTTCATCTAACCAAGAAAATGCTTGTATTTTTTAGCATGGTGGTGATAGGCTTGACTAGGTTTGCAAAACTAGTTATGAACCTTATCACAAAGTTAATCTTCCTAATAAATTTTTGGATCCCTTTTCTATGCTTTTTCAAGGATAAGGCTAAGATATCACTTATTATACTAGGGTCAATAAATGATCCATCTTTTTGAAATAATATGACCCAGTAGTTTGGCTTCATGCATAGAGAACACACATTTTTTGGTATTTAAAGAGATCTCATACTCTCTACATCTCTGTAATATCAGCCTTAGATGGTTCTTGTGCTCACTAGCATTCTTGGAGAAGACTGTAATGGCATCCAAGTAGACTATTACCATTTGATATAGCCATGTCCATTTCTATTTAAAAGGTTACCCAATATTGGACAATATAAAGGGAATCTTATGATAAGTAAAAGTCACCCACTTGGTGGTAAAGGTAGTCTTGTATTAGTCCTCTTCTCTCACTTGCACTTGGTTATAACCTAAGTATCCATCTAAGAGAGAGAAGTGTTCTAAACTAGAAAATACTTTTAGGAGTTGATCCATGGATGGTAGAGGGTAATGGTCCTTTAAAAAGACCCTATTAAGATAATTGAATTTCATATACAACCTAATCTCCCCACTCTTATTTCTGATAGATACTAGATTAGCTACCCATGAGGAGTGCTTGATTGGGAAGATGATCCTAGATTTAATAAGCTTGGTTAAATCCTTTCTCATGAGCTCTTAAATATTGGGATTTATGGGCCTCTACTTCTTCCTAATAGGCTTGGCATTAGCCTCTAACTCTATTGTGTGTTGGGCCATATTAAGATCAAAACCCTTTAGGTCACTATATTTTCAAGCAAAGATGTCTGCATATTTCTTATAGATATCTATGAAATCATGCCTTTTAGATTTAGTACTTATCATTCTAATCTTGAGGATATTTTATTCAAAGATAAAAACTCTCTCATAGTTCTCTTCATTATTTGACATGACTAATTTATCCTTCCTCATATGGTCCCCTTCATGAAAGAGGTCATCTAGGGTGAATATCCCTTTAGGAAGCTTATTAGAACTTAATTGCATAATCTACTCCCCATACTAATTCTATAATTTTCCTTGGATGAGGAAGGATAAATTTACTTATTGTTTTAAGAAAAATGTAATATTTTTCTCATTTTCAAAGACCTACCAATAAGCTTTGTTATCTAGTATTGATGATCTTATTACCACTCTAACATGTGGTTGAACCTTGGTTCTTTTTAAACCATTTGGGATGTCAAAATGATCCCCCATAGCTTATATCCTATCAACATGTTTATTTTGGCTTCTTGATACTGATTGGATGTTGAAAGACTCAAAGTATTCAATGAGGTACCACACTCTATATTTTTAAGACTTCACTAAAGGGTTCTTAGTGGCATTCTAGCCTTTGACCTGGTGTATAATCAATTCACTATCTCCATAGAATTTCAAATGCTTGATTTTTTCTTATTGGCCCATTAAAGGCCATATATAAGACAATCATATTCTACTACATTGTATGAGTAGCTACATTATAACTTGTATGAGGTGAAGTAATTATCATTTAAAGGGGATATTAGCATGACACCTTCACCCACCCTATGCTTACTCCTTGAGCCATCAAAAGAACAACTTCTATAGACCACTAATATCTTATACAGGCCTTATGAGGGATGACATAGATTGGTTTTATTCATGAAAATAGAAAACACCAAGTCCCTTTCTTCAACACCTTTTAAGGGGTCCACCAACTAGCTATAATTCCATACCTCATCTAAGAACATGGCTATTACCTCTTCTAGATGAGTGTTCAAACCATACCCTATTGCAATTTTTTCCTCATCAATGATGGTGTAATTGATGTTGAAACTATCTCACCCATAGGTATATATATGTAATTGAGTAATGGGCACAAATTTGATTAACACTTTAGCCCCATAACTCATCCTAAATTCCATTTAAGACCAGTCTACTACAAGATAGCCCCTATCTTTGTTATAAACTCTATGGATAAGAATAGTGCAAAGCAAAGAGGCACATTTAAGATCAATACATTATGAGCCATAAAGACATTTCAATAAGTGTGTAAGGTTATATTAAGGTACCTAATTATGCCAGATGGCTTGGGAGAAGAACCATAAAGTTACATCACTTTTGTGGACGGTGGCTCATATTTCAGACCAAACTAATTAGCTATGGACTTTGACATAACTAAGGTACTAACCCTACTATCTACTAGGAAATTATACACTATATATTTTCCAATGATTAATAAAATATAGAAGGTATGAGGTTTGAATGATTTACTTGATTACCCCTCACTTGAACCTTTGGCTGTGTTGGTGAGAACTTCATTAACCTTGCTTGGTGGCTTATTTGTAACATTGATATTTGATAGCCTTTCTTGAAGGATGTATACAAAGATATTCATATAGATCATATCCCATATGAGCATACTCAAATTTTACCTCTTCATCCATTCAATAATGTTGATGGGAAAACCACCAACTTTTGCTTGTGATTTTGGAGCCACTACTATTGTTTTTTGAAATTGTGTACCTTAGAGCGCAAAAACATTCCCTTGGTTTTACTTTTGGGGAGGTCCTAGAAATTTTGGAGTTAAAAAAAACTAACTTGGATTTGTTATTGAAGGAGTAATGGTAGGAATCTCTTTGAATACTTCTTGACTACTATCCATATTCCTTCTTTTAAATCTTGTGTTTGTTGCCACTGGAATATAGGCCTAGCTAGATGTAGCCTATGGATTAGCTATGTATCACTCTTCATATGCAAAATTCATCATTATAGAATCCAACTAATTTGGTCCTTTATTAGACCCTTGACATTGTGGAGGCTCCTCTATCTTAGTCATGATAGGTACTTCTACATTTTGGGCTATGAAAGATTAGTTGTATCCAAAACTAGTAGCTTGCTATCATTGGCCATTAAAGGATTAGTTAAGGTTAATATTTGGAACCATATGTTGACCAAAGGATTGATCCCAAGGAATGGTACCATCTAATTATTGAGTCACATTATTTTAAACTGGGACTAAGGAGCTAAAAGTACTAGTAACAATAGGATTGTAATTATTCTACCTATTGTAGCTATGTTTCCCTTGTCCTTGGTTTTAAATTTTGACATGACCTTGGTAGTTCCCCTTATATGGTGGCCCATTTTATTTAAAATCCTAATTCTAAGGATGATATGAACTTTAATAAGGCCTATTGAAAGCCTATTGTATTTTGACATTTACTATTCCATTCCCAAAAGACTGAAACATGCTTTAGAGCTCTTGAAAGTTCTTTTGCTCTAGTGAATAATTAGATACATTAGTAGAAGATTCATATTGATTTGGTGTAGGTATTGTATAAATTATTAGTGTATGAGGAATGACATAAAATAGAGGGACAAAAATGGGGGGTGGTCTAATTTCAAGAAATAAAGACATTGGTGGCCTACGTGTAAGTTTGCCAGATTACACAAGATAGTTTTATGCTTTACTGGACACCTCATATGTATTTGGGAGTATATTTATTCTCATATATTAGATCATTACTAATATATCATTATTTAAAGCCTTTACATAATATATGATGGCAAAGTCAGGGGTTGGTCTAATTATGACTATAATTCTATCTCAAGTTGTGTTGAAGTCTTGTATGACTTCATAAGGATCCTTTCTAATGGAAGTTAGTTGCTCTACAAATGAAAATTGGTCACTTTTGTTATCAAAAATTTTACACAATTCCTCCCCTAATTGGTCCCATATTTGAATGGAATTAGTAGCAAGGCTTCTATACCAATATAGGGCCTTTCCTTTGAAAGAAGTATATAACAACATAATAGCTATATTATCATAAGTTACAATATAGATATTACAAAAGTTGGATATGTCCATGAGGTTCACATAGGGTGTTATAGTTTATTCTTCAATGTAATAACATACACTTTTAAGGGATACAACTAGGATATGATCATAGTGAGCAAGGGCTTGAGGGATTTGGCTATTAAAAGCTAAAAAAATTCTAAGGACCACCATGGCCATGTAAGGGGTTAACAAAGGTCTTATTGTAGTTTTAGGCCTTGGAAATAACCTAAGATAAAAATTTCCTTGATATGGATATGCATTAGTGAACCTTAAAATTTTCATTGAATTTAAAGGTAGTTCAAAAAATTCAAAAGGAATACCTCTTGAAGCTAACCTTATTGTCACCTTTGGGATGAGATGAAGGCAAAGTTAGGGGTTGGTCTAATTATGACTATAATTCTATCCCAAGTTGTGTTGAAGTCTTGCATGACTTCACAAGGATCCTTTCTAATGGTAGTTACTTGCTCTACAAATAACAAATGGTCACTTTTGTTATCAAAACTTTTACACAATTCCTCCCCTAATTGGTCCCATATTTGAATGGAATTAGCAGCAAGGCTTCTATACCAATATAGGGCATTTCCTTTGAAAGAAGTATATAACAACATAATATCTATATTATCATAAGTTAAATTATAGATATTACAAAAATTGGATATGTCCATGAGGTTCACATAGGGTGTTATAGTTTGGTCTTCAATGTAATAGCATACACTTTTAAAGGATACAACTATGATACGATCATAGTGAGCAAGGGCTTGAGGGATTTGGCCATTAAAAGCTGAAAATTTTCTAGGGACCACCATGGCCATGTAAGGGGTTAATAAAGGTCTTATTTTAGTTGTAGGCCTTGGAAATAACCTAAGAGAAAAATTTCCTTGATATGGATATGTATTGGTGAACCTTAAAATTTTCATTGAATTTAAAGGTAGTTCAAAAAATTCAAAAGGAATACCTCTTGAAGCTAACCTTATTGTCACCTTTGGGATGAGATGAAGGCAAAGTTAGGGGTTGGTCTAATTATGACTATAATTCTATCCCAAGTTGTGTTGAAGTCTTGCATGACTTCACAAGGATCCTTTCTAATGGTAGTTACTTGCTCTACAAATAACAAATGGTCACTTTTGTTATCAAAACTTTTACACAATTCCTCCCCTAATTGGTCCCATATTTGAATGGAATTAGCAGCAAGGCTTCTATACCAATATAGGGCATTTCCTTTGAAATAAGTATATAACAACATAATATCTATATTATCATAAGTTAAATTATAGATATTAAAAAAATTGGATATGTCCATGAGGTTCACATAGGGTGTTATAGTTTGGTCTTCAATGTAATAGCATACACTTTTAAAGGATACAACTATGATACGATCATAGTGAGCAAGGGCTTGAGGGATTTGGCCATTAAAAGCTGAAAATTTTCTAGGGACCACCGTGGCCATGTAAGGGGTTAAGAAAGGTCTTATTTTAGTTGTAGGCCTTGGAAATAACCTAAGAGAAAAATTTCCTTGATATGGATATGTATTGGTGAACCTTAAAATTTTCATTGAATTTAAAGGTTGTTCAAAAAATTCAAAAGGAATACCTCTTGAAGCTAACCTTATTGTCACATTTAGAATGAGATGAAGCTACTGCTCTACACCAGATTATTGATTCTTCCTTTTGGAGTTACCAGATGTTGATTGGGAGCCTAATTTCTATAAATTTGATGAAACTAGCATAACTTGATCAATCTTCCTTTTAAAAGGAGTATGTCCCATTAAGCATTCCAAAAACTATTATAGGATTAATTTTCACCCTTGGAGAGGGTTTTTTGGACTCTCTCCAACTAAGCTATAATATTGGGATAACCCCAGACTATGGGTAACCTATGTTGTGGATGAAACTTTGGAGTAGGGCGACTTCCTCTTTGATGCTCACCTAAACTAATGTTAAACCTAATTATTCATGGATAAAAGGGTTAGAAAGAGAATAAAGGAGGTCCTAAGAAATCAAAATGGGTGATCCACCAAAGTTAAATGGACACTCACATAATTTTGAACTCACACTGGATCAACAAAAGACAACTATGACTTAATCAATTTCACAATCTCACTAACTGCATAAATATTTCATAGAAGAGGTTACAATATGAAAAATAATCTAAACCTATAAATTAGTTTTAAAACACCTTTAATGAGGCAAGTAGAAGGATAGTAAACTAAGAATAATATCTTTAAAAAATTCACCATACACAAGCATACTAAGCACTAATTAAAGACTAGAGATAGGCAAAGAGTTGATCCTATTAATTCAAATGGTAGTTATTAAAATATGTTGATAGGGTTTAACCATATCAAATGAGCAAAAATTTTTAAGATTCTCAATGAGTATCCTTGTCGCAATAAATAAAATGTTAAATTATAAAATTTGAGAACCCCTTCAATGGGAATGAGACTAGGATATATAGGAGAAGAAATACCAAAATAAAAGATGTGCAAGCACATCATCAGAAAAGAACACCTTGTCTTAGGTCATTTAATTACATCTGACCCACCACCTTTAGCTAATGAAAGCCTTGCCACCTTTTTGATCAATCAAACACTACCCATGGATTTTTGAGTGGGAAAGTCCCCAAAGGTTTTGAGGATATGATAAATGATCCTAGATGCAATTCCCAACATTAGACCTTTTCTTTACTTCTTCATGTCATCTTTCACTTGAGGTGAAAACCTCATGGTCATGGATCTAACTAAATCATGACTTCATGCCTTTTAGGAAATTATTTGTCAAGATTATTTCCATGCTAAAGGATAAAAACCCTTTGCATTATTCACTTGTCTTCTCCACTTTCATACCTAGATTGACATTAGCTCCAATGGTGGTCCTTTTGTATTCATTATATCCTAATAAATAAGCTATACTTATCTATGGTGTTTGATTTAGATCTAATGGCATTGGGAAGAACCCTATAAAAACTTATGTTCATGGTAAAAAATAGCTCCTCAACCTCCATTAAGAATCTTGGGCTCATATTTAATATGATTGGTTGTCAAAAAATAACTTATCTTATTGACATGTTGACTCAACTTGATCTATTGATTTTAATTTTTATAAAGGCCCATGGATCATCGATCTTCTACCAATTGAATGTATCCTTCACACTTGCCATGCACACATTCACCTTTGAGATTAGCTAACCATTTGACCTTTGATTGCCATCAGATCTAAATGTATAATGCAATATGGATCGTTGATCTTCTAGGACTCACCATTTGAAAACTATCATCTAGTTAATGGTCTTAAAGTTGACATCCTCACTCTCATCAAATGATGTTTTGATGACTATCATTGATGGTCATATGACCAAAAAATTTAAAATTAATGGGATTATCTCATTTTTTCATTAATTTTTACATCCCATCGAGCATCATTCAATGTTTCATATAACATGATTGATGTCTTATAAACTATCAAATTTAAGCATAGGAAGATTTTTGCTAGAGTTTTATTTTGACATTGGCATGAATGTCTCATGGTGTAGGTCCATTTTTAAAGGATTATAACTTGAAGATAAAAATTATTGGAGGCCTCAAACTTTTAGGATATGTTCCTAAGGTCAAAATTAAAAAACCCATTTGATCCATTGGTTATAATAACTTCCAAATAAAATATATTTAATGCTCAAGATGGTCGGTCCATGTCTATTTCTATGTGACATCCTTGTGATAGTTGAGCTCAAATGACTAAGTATAGAAAAGTTAGTGAAATATAATTGAGGAGACAAATTTTCACATGCATAAATTTATTTACACCTAGGTAGAGTATTTTGAACCTAGTGCATAACAACTAGGGATCAAGATGAACAAACCCATGACCACTTTTCTTTGACTCATCCATACGTGTGAGATATATCATTAACAAACTATCTACTTGACATTTTCTACCACTATACTCAAGATTCATAGATGAAAATAATGAATAACTAGATGGATTACTTACATTTCCATATTTAAACTAATCACTCTTGACATCCTAAAGTGGCTCTACAACCCATCTATCTACTCATCCATTAACAACCTAATCTATTTGGGAATAAGCTTGGTATATGGGCCAAAAAAAATTCTAATAGGAATATGGCATGTAATTGTGGAGGATATTCTATGATGATCCTAATTTACTCAATATTGAGTTACAAACATGCATATGGATCAGTAACAGCTCCATGACCTCTCTCATATATTACCTTGGATGCATAATGGACTTCAATGAGAGTATGGCATAGGAAATGATCTAGTGGAGGATACTTTAGTCTTGGTTGACCCAATTGAAATCATGAACACCCCAACCTAATTTACCACTAGCTTTATTGGTAGTTATAGTGGTCTAATTGGCCTCCATGAAGTTTTAAGTAGCCTACCTCTCTCTTTTTCATGTTAATAAGGCTTAATAAACTATTTGATTCTCCATAATAGACATAAAATTTTCCTACTCACCTCCATTGAGTAGTTAAAAGGATGTTGATGGCCCTACATTTAATATCTTATTATCCCTTTACACCAATAGATATCTCCCTTAGTTGACCAAATAGGCCTATTAGGCAACTAGGCTTAGTCACTCGGTGTTCATTGCTGGGATGGCCATTAGACTTGTATAGAACCTTAAGAATTGGTAAGTGATGATGTTTTATGTCTAAAAAAATATATTTCATCATGACCTATGGCTTTCAAATAGTGAACATATAAATTTTTTGCTAACTTGGGTGACTAGGTCACCTTTCACTAGAACTTCTAAACTACTGTAAAAGCATTTACAAGAGGAACTAAGAGTATTTTATGTTTTTAGATGGTGAAATAAACTTAACACCATCATATTTAATGGTATTCAATTATTCATTTATCTCTATACCTTAGATTCATAATTAAAACTTGTAAAAATAAGGATCCTAGTACATATGTATAGTTGTCCTTACAAACCAGTGCCATGAGTAGGAAATTCTTAGAGTGTACAATTTTTATCAATTGAATTCAAGACTAATTCAATTAATTTGATTTTAAATTTCTCAAGATATTTTCCATTGAGATTATATTAGGGTTTTACAAAGGTTTAGGGAGGTTTAGACTCTTAAAATAATTCATAAAGATTAGTCCTTCAACCTATGAACTAATGCCACTAACTTATAGTATAACAGTCCCCTCAACATTCATCACATACTCATAACTCCATGAAAATATGTTGTATAGTTATATGCACAAGAAGCTACTCCTTGAGTGACCATTCTAAATTTTGTGCAATGTTAATGTAATTTTATGCCAAAATGGCCAATTCTAAGCTCCCCTCTACAAAATAATGATTCTTGCACATTTTAAATCATTTAGATACACTTCCATGTTGGTATTTAGGTCTTATTCAACCCTTTATTATCCTCTAACTTTAGTCTCTAAGTAGTAATGCTTTGAAAAGGCTATTTGGCCAATAGACTTAATGATAATGTTTCTATGTTTTACCCTCAATGGTATTTATTTGATCACTTAGACACCTTTGAGAGTATATAAACTACCCCATATATCCCTTGGATCACTTGTGTTGGCTTGGTTAAGCCACTTTCTTCTTCCTTCACAATGTACACAGTCAGCTAACTAGACATTTAAAAATGGTTGTAGATGACCATCAAATGTGGATACCCTTGTAAGTTGTCATTGTGAAGTCTTATTAAAAAATTTATATACTTTTCTCTTTAGACTCATGAAAAAAATGAATAATTTATCCAATTCCCTACACATATGCGTGTAGTAGTCCTCTCTAGGCATGTAAATGCCTATTTAGGTCTGTCATAGTCCTCTCTAGGCCTAATCCATAAAAAATACACTCTAAAAATTCTAACCAATGGATCATTTAGATTTGTATGGGACCTTAGAAAACCATAATAACTATCTCAAGACTAAACTATCTCATTTAAGGCACCTAAGGGCAAAAATTCCTTTATCAGGTCACTAGTTGTGTTTTGATAGGGTTTAGAGGGACATAGATTCTTAAGAATTATTCATAGAGTTAAGTGGTAAAAAATATATATATATATATATATATATATATATATATATATATATGTATATATATATATATATATAAGGATCATTATTATACAACCTCCTTTAACTCACTCTATTAGTTAAAAACCCCATGCATATGTTCCTTGGTGCTTCCATGTGAAGAAAGTGCTTCGAAGGCTCTAAACCATATAACTATGAGGTCAAGGGATAGGAAAAGGGTGCTTAAGATAAAACATGTTTGGTTTCAACTTAAAACATAATATGGGTCTATGTTAACCCACATTATGTACTCAAATGTTCCTAGTTACCATCTCTCCTCCATATATCCTTTACAACCCCATTACCTCATGATTAGGGTTCATGAGCCACTAGGCTAGTTTAACCCTAGAGGTATGAAAATTGAGATTTATTCTATCTCCTTGAGTCATAAAACATAATTATCCCATATATAATGTTTTAAATTATCCTCTTTAATCTTTTAGTCTCCAGAACACTCTCCAAACATGTAATTGTCTTTAAATTCCATGTCTAGGCATGTGCATGCCTATTTAGGTCTATCACACCTAATTAGGCTATCAAAAATTTATATTACCTCAAGGGACCAAAAACTTAAATTAAATAATTAAAAAAAAATTATTTTAAAATTTCTATGTCTATTTTCATACCTTCACTTCTCCTCCATGCAGGGTCCAATACATATCCTTTAATGTGCATGTAGGAAACTAGTATGTCTGCCTGGAATATGAGTATGGACTTCTTTCCTTTGTTATCACTTTGAGGTTTATTATAATAGTATAACATGATTTATAGGACATAAATATTTTCATAAATCCTCTAAATCTCCTATCTATGCCATCTTCCACTTAGCCACTTTGATTCTTCATGACTGAACTATATATGGTAGCTCTAGGTTCTTGACTTTGAGTGTAAAAGGTGAATCATTCTTAAATTAGAGCCTATGGTAGTTTTATGAAATTTATCAAAATTTTTAAGTTACTTTTATATATTTATATATCCCCCATGATAATGTTTACTAATTAAAACCTTGAACTTTTCACATATTCACCCATAAGCTTGTGACTATCTATCTAGGCCTGCTAGGCCTAGTTGGACCTTCTGCCCCTTACATTGTCTTTAGTATCTTTAGTGAAGTTCTACGAGGGTATGTTAACATTAATAATGAAATACACATGTGTCTCAATATCATGAAAAATTATACATCTTTAAGGACTTATTTAACTCTACCATAAGCTTGTATATGCTTTTGGCCTCAAGACTATAAATTCTTTATATGGACTCCATGAGTTGGTTTCTTATTTGGTAATCTCATCCACATGATGAGTCTCATAAGATTGGTTGGGTAGGTTTTAATTATTATCCTTATCTTAACTTCATCCTATAGTATCTAAAATACCTACATCCTCCTAATCTATAGGTATAGGCTTGTAGATGATCAATTCTTTAGACTTATATCATTTAGAGAGGTCTAGTGATGGTGTTGCCCTCTATAATGGTTATTTTTTAATAAAGGGATCTGAAATTAGATAATATAGAATTTTAAGAGTGTGGAGGGAGTGAAAAATGCCTCTGAAGGTTTATCCAATGTATCATTTGGATTCTTAAACCCTCCCATCATCTAGACATGCAAAACTATGTGTACATTATGACTATCACCCTCTCACACTATGAACATGACAATATGAGTTGATTTGAGAAACCATACTAACTATTGGATATACGTGTAAGAGATATAAAAGAGAGTGGGGTTTGACATTATTGAGGTGAGATATTAATAACCTTAAAATAAATGATTTCAATAATTTTAACCTTGAATTCATTAAAAAAATCCACTACCACTAGTCTCTAGATTTACCAAACTAAAAATTTCTTGTCTCTTGATGTCCCAAACATGAAAGATAATGATTAATATCAAGGTTAAAAGACTGTGAAGACCATATAATACATGTGTAGATGCAAAATACAAATATGTCTACCTAGGTTCTTAACATTTTTTCATAAAGCTTGGTGCATCAATATGTAAACTAATGACAAGGATTATAAGGTCATGATACCCCCTTCCTATTTATAAGAGATTAGGTCACCATTTTATCTCTCCTATATATACTGAGCAAGAATATGACTAGATTTTTTATTCTATCAAGGAGAACAATGGAGAGAAGGGACCAATTTTTGTTTTATTTAGATTTAAAACCTCTTCCAAATCATGGATTTTAGATTGAGAGGCATGAAATAAGTCATGCATATGCATGAACATGATCCTAATATTAAAAACTTGTGGGGACTACCTAAAAACCTTCTCTTTCTTCTGTGAAAGATATCCATTCTACATGAAAACTAATGGAGATGATATGCCAAGTGCCCATGAAGTTTTTTCACACTTGTACATACATGTCATGATGTGCCCATCTCTTCCTTCTATTATAATCTTGTCATTTTCTTTCATTACCTTATTTATATGTTATAAAATGGATAATATAGCATTGTAAAGAGGGGTGTAATGTTATAAATGAATATTACCACCCCTTTTGGCATTGTGAAAACTAAAGGAGGATTAAAATGACTTTAACACATTCTAGGTGACTCGAGTTGACCCCTTATAACTCTTAACACTGTTGAATCCACTTGACCATGTCATCAGATGCCTAGATAACATAAGGTCAAAAAATGACATTTACCTTAATATTGTCAAAAAAACCTTAAACCATGGTAAAAAACCTCAAAAATATCATTGTGAAGACTATGACATGATCTAAGGTAGCCATACACAAGATTAGAGGGCCTTAGTAGAAAGTTTTGAACTATAGTGGTTGATATTTAGCTTGGGAGGCCAAATTATCAATAGTTACCTAGTAAGAAATATGTCATTTTCCCCTACTTTTGACATATTTAGTACATTTTGAATCATTTTTAGTGAAAAATTAGCAGTTTAGGGCTAATTTGGTAAATGTGGCACTATTATCTTGATAATGGTGCTAATGTCTAAAACATGGCACTATTGTCCTAGGAAGGGCAATATTGTCCAATGCTACTATCTCATATGTAGTACTAGTGTCCACTAGACCAAGTTTTGGAGTTTGTTACTTTTTATTGGTGTTTTATGAATGTTTTATATTTATCCAGTATTATATGATGTTAGTGCTAGATTTATCTATATTTTGTATGTGGATGTGTGTATGAGAGAGATTTAGAATGGTTAGATTATGAAGTCTTTGTTAGGATTACTCTTGACATATGAGGAGAGGACTATGGTAGATAGAGCTAGTTTGGGTCATGTGGCATCATTGGCTCTGATGCCCTAGGATAAACATATGATGACAACATTGTGTGAGAGGTGGAATACATATATAAGTACACTTTAGTTACCTACTAGGGAGATAAATATCACATTGGAGGATGTCTATAAGAAATCTATATTATCTATTACTAGTTAGAGGGTAGTGTTATAGGAGGCCACTAGTGACTAAGATATAGAGCAAGCTATGAGGTATTTTTATTTATTTCCTTTAGGATTCATCAGGGAGGGATTAATAGTGATGTATTGTCGCTATCAATTGTTACAGTGAATGTTCCATGGTTTTAATTTTTTTTAGCAATTCTAATGGGTTCATTTGTTGTTGTGGATGGGAGTAAGGTATCTATCTCATATAGGATACATGGGATAGTATAGGATATAGAGGAACATGACATCATGTAATTTTGGGGTCATACTATGCTAGCTCACTTCTAACAAGATTTATACGTATTCATGCAAGAGATGTGCGCCAGTGGTATTGGGTCTTTTACATTATTACATTATTGTACTTTTGAAAATATTGTAGTGATTAGACCAACATTTCCTTAATGAGATTATTTGGTTCACCCCTAACATTTAAAGAGTGGTGGATTGATATGAACCATATGCCATGGAGGAGAATTATCTAATATCGATAGGTGTTGGATATTTTTATGTATGGAGATATTATTTGGAGACCTTATAGGGGATATTAGGGATGGCCTGATGATGGTGCTCATTTGAGATAGGTGTGAGTGAGATGCATATTACATGACTATTAGGTAAATGTATCTAAGAGGTTTTAGTAAAAGTGAGTGATGTGGTAGTTTTGTGTTACTCAGGATGTTCCACTGGCATCATTAGTGTGGTTGAGGAGTTATTGGGCTTCAATGAGGCTAGGGAACATGCCTAGACCACTAACTATAGAACTATCTCTAATTTTATGGATAGAATGGGATCCGATACCTTATATAAAATATGTGGATGATATAAGAGAGACTAATTACTATGTAGAATGGTGGAGAGAGCATAGATGGAAACCAATATTCCTAAGAGGTTGGATCATCATGGAGGATGTGGTAGATGTCAAGCTCCTTAGGGTAGTTAAGAGTAAGTTACCATCATATCTATGTATGTTTTATTTACTTTGTTATTTTTGTTGTAATTATCTAATGTATTATATTGGTATTTGTAGGTTTAGGTGATGATGAGTATTTGAAGACTACCATCGAGTTTATGTTATAAGTACTGATATGACATATCCTTGATGATGTCATATATGATGGATTAGTCAATAGGTCTATCAATTTTTTCAGCATTCATGCTCACTTATTTGATCTATCAACCACTATTATTGTATCATATATGTGAGAAACTACTATTAGGGATGAGTCACATTTAGAGATATAAATATGAGATATGATCACACTTGACATTATGGGTAGGGAAGGTATTATGATAGTAGATGACTATATATACCTACAATGAGAGTATATGGAGGTATTGGTTGAGTTGTAAATGGTACAAGATAGAGAGAGTGGACGTAGGTCTCAATCAAGATCTCAGAGGGATAATAGAGCCTCTATCTCCAATGTGGATGTATTAGAAAGTGAGAGTGAGGGGGATGGTCCTGGTGACCAATCTTAGATTATTGAGTGACTTGTATTATTATACTATAAATATGTATTATTATACTATAAATATTTCTAGTATAATAATACAAGTCACTCAATAATTTGAGATTGGTCACCAGGACCATCCTCCTCACTCTCACTCTTTCCCTCATTCTCTATATGTGTGTGTGTGTGTATTTGTGTGTGTGTCTATGTGTGTGTGCATGTGCGCACGTGTGTGTGTGTGTGTGTGTGTGTGTGTGTGTGTGTGTGTGTGTGTGTGTGTGTGTGTGTGTGTGTGTGTGTGTGTGTGTGTGTGTGTGTGTGTGTGTGTGTGTGTGTGTGTGTGTGTGTGTGTGTGTGTGTGTGTGTGTGTGTGTGTGTATTGTTATATGGGTATCATGTACATTAGTATCTTGACTTGTGGAATTGTGTATTTTTATATGTGTTTGATTATATTAATTTTTTTAAAATGATAATATAGAAATATGTTGTGTCTAGGTAATGGTAATAGATTGTTTATCTATTTATGAATATTTGAGTAGTCATATATAGTGTATTAGGAATGTTATTTATTATTATGGGTGTTATATGAGTATTGTAGGATATTTGAGTGTGGATCATGTAATTGTGTTATACATTATATGAGTCCAAATGGTAATGTGAAAAAGTGACCATACTGCTCATGCTATGTCAATGTAAATGTAGATTCTAGAACTGATACTACTCATGGTACACTTCTAGTATCTAGATGTGTAGATTTTGTAGTAAATAGATTAATTTTTTGTCATACTAAAACTATGCTATGATCTCAATGATCTATACCAAATAGATTAATTGGGTATTGAATTATGTTTTGATTTCTATGATCTCTATCAAGTACCTTCATTAGTTATTGAACTATGTTTTGATTTCTATGATCTCTAGAAAATATCTTAATTATATATTTAGCTATGTTCTAATTTTTTTGATATCTTAAAAATATATTAATCATTTTTTAAATTGTGTTCTAATTTCTATGATATCTAGCAAATATCTTAATTAGCTATTGAACTATGTTCTAATTTCTATTGTCTATAAAAATTATTTATATCGATTGTTGAACTATAACTAGGGATTACATTAATTTCCATTTTAGTGCCATGTTAATCTAAGTAGGTATATCTTTGTGACCTGACTTCCATCTATACTGACTTTGTGGTGCATGAGATATCTCATAAGTAAGTATCCTAGAAACCATATGGCTCATACAATGAGTAACCAATGGATCCTTAAAAAAATGTCATGCAATAACTCAGTCATATAGGTGTGTGATCTAATATATTATGGAGACTAATATCTCAATTCCCCTATGTAAATTCTATAATGCCTTTATCAATATATTGGTCAACATGATCTCAAAGTACATAAAATTTGTTTTTCAAATGTCTATTTATCTTATGAAAATTACAATATGGTTTAATATATATCCTGTGCAGATAGTGAGCTTGATGGTTATGAGTAAAAGGAATTCAGATAATCTCATTATCTAATAATGTAAGATATCATGAGGCCTATCTCTATCTTAAAATTGTATAGCCTCTTGATTGGTGTCCTATGCTCTACTCATTATATGAGATGCTATTTGAAGTAGATCTTTTCCCTTATTGAGTATCTTTATTGGTTTTTCCTATTCCACCTATTTATTAATACAATTTGGAGTGTGTTCTTATGCCATATTATATGACTATGACTATGGTAAACCTACACCCAAATATTCTCCTTAATGTGTCTCACTTAGTCCCAAATTTTTCTCTAATCTAGAGCTATGTAACATAGATGTATAAATGATTTAGATGTATCATGTATAAATTTATCCTTTAGAGGAATAATGAGGCCTCTATCTAAAATGTATTGTACCTCTAAATATATTGATTGGTAGATTAATTTATGCATACATGTTTTTAATCTTAAAATGTATTCATTTACTATTTCTGATTGGCCCTGGTGTAGTGAAGGCAAACTCTCATATGTGACTTGATGTCCCTTGTTTTGAATATAATGAACCACTAGGGAGTGGATGATGAAACCACTCTAATTCCCACCCCTCTAGAAGCCTAAAAAATAACTATAAAAAAATAAAACTACTAGTGACATGTGATATTGCTTTCTTGTAATTTTTGAGATGCAAGTATGGATCTCCATGTCCATAAAAAATTGGTAATTCTAGTTTTGTAACTTTAATGGAAATATTACATTGAAAATTCTACGTAGGTTGGGATTGTCATGTATGGCATTATAATCCTCCCATGAGTGATATGCTTTACTTTCCAATGTGATCTGGTGTACTTACTATTATAAAGCACCCACAACATGCATCAAAGATATTACCTCTTGTGAAGGTATATGAATATTATTAATGGATTCATTTAAATCTTGAATCTTATTATTAATATTATCCATTGGTATGTTACATCATAAAATGGCACTGAATGTGCTCACTATAACATTTGGAGGGGTGATGGCTTCGACCTCACTGAAGGGAAATAAGCTATCACCCTAACTTAAGTTAGGATGATAAAAGGGTTCTACTATTGTAAGGGGGGTTGAAGGATATTTATTGGAATATCTTATTTCATTAATTTTTAAATAATTATCACATGCTAATGGACTAGATGATACATTATTATGATGTGAATTTAAATTATGTAAAATATGAACATAAGAATGTGTGTGTGTGTGTGTGTGTGTGTGTGTGTGTGTGTGTGTGTGTGTGTGTGTGTGTGTGTGTGTGTGTGTGTGTGTGTGTGTGTGTGTGTGTGTGTGTGTGTGTGTGTGTGTGTGTGTGTGTGTGTGTGTGTGTGTGTGTGTGTGTGTTGGGGGGGGTGTGGCTATGTGTGTGTGTGTGTGGTTGTGTGTTTGTGTGTGTGTGTGTGTTTTAGGATTTGAACTAGCATTTGATAAGCAATCAGTTTGAACATGATGAATGGGAGAATTAAGGAGAGATTTATAAGTAGTAGACTCACTTTCTTATTCACTGACATTATAATAATAATTTATATTCCATGGTTCATCAAAATCATAGTTTAATTCACTAGTAAAGGTAATGGTAGAATAATTTTTAGTCACACGTTCACAAAGAGAGAGATTAGAAGAAGATTTTAACATTTTACTACTATTAAATATATCATCATCTATAGGGGTAATGTAATGCATGTCTTCACTATCTATATATGGAGTGCATGTATGATTATTAATCTCAATCTTTGATTCAAGGGTATAATAAGTAGCAATCATGTTTTCATTTGGAATATTATGAGATGTAGGAGATGAGTTAGAGATATTTGCATTATTAACATTTTACAAATAATCATTATGTTGAGCTTGGAATGTAAAATAAGGTGATAAAATAATTTCATTTACTTTAGTTTATGCATTGGTAAAAGGTGTAATATCATTTGTACATGCTTTTTGTAATTTAACTAAGAAGGGTATAAAATATGTATTACTCTTTTGTATATTTATTGAATCATGTGAAACTAGTTTTAATTTATTTCACTTATATAATTTTAATTTTATTAATGAGGTAACAAAATTTGTTGAAAAACTAGGATCACATTGGAATAAATCACTACCAATAAGTGGTTATTTTAGAATTATATTGTTAGTTTGATTTTGAGGTGTAGGAGAAGAGGGAAAGGAAAAAGAAGAAGATGCATCTAGTAATCCTCATCAACACAATAATTTTCATTCTCATAGTAATCCTCATATTCATCAATATAAAAATAATAGTCATCATCATCATAATTATAAATGAAATAATTGTCATGTGCTAATATGAAATATTGATAATTTTTCCGTTCATTCTTATAATTATGAAGAAAATTTAGAAATTCATCAACTAGGTGAGGGGTAAGAGGCTTCTTATATGTCATTTTAAACTTTCCCAAGAGGATAATGTAAATAATTAAAAATAAGTGCATAATAGGTATAATGGAATAGAAAATGGTATATGTACAACTATGGGAAATATTCAGCCCAATGTATAAAAAAATAGAATTGTAATAGAAACCTTAAAGGCTAGTATTTGGATGTATAGGGACTTAGTATGTAGATCTAGGGTTTTATGAGGATTTGTTGAAAATTTTTAATTTGTATTATATTAATAAAACCTTAATATAGGAATGATTTGAATTAGTTTGGTTATTCAAAAATAAGGAAACAAACAAAAGCTTATAAACCCTAATTTAGTGTACAAAGAAGAAGAAAGTAAACCCTAGGATAATATAGGGTTTAAACAATATTTGAATTAATTTGGTTTCACCAAATGTTTTAACTATATAGGATTTAGTAGATGAAATTACTAGGTTGTTAAAGGGCTGAGTATAGTACTAACTTGAGATAAATATAGTAAATAATTAATCTAACAAGTTTTTATCAAAATGGTAAATATGGTGAGAAAGTGTACTTATTTGGAGTCAAATAGGTGTTTCTATAAGTGAGGATCCTGGAACATGATTGAATATAATTTAACCTTATTTCATTCTAGGACTATATTTGAAAACATGCTTTAGATAATAGTTCTCTTATGAGGATATTAGTGCCAATGGCGATAGTGTCCAATTATGATGCTAGTGTCCTTCTATAAACAACCTTGTTGAAACTTGTAGAGATGGTGTAGGAGGGTCTTAGAGACATGTAGGTGATTTAGTGACTTCTCTATGTTCGTATATGCCATTGTTTTGATGGATCTCTTTCAAACCCTACTGAACACATGCACACATAAAAAAATTATATCAAATGCAAAATAGATGGAAAAACTAAGTTAAGGGATATTATAATTGTAAGGGATAGAACCCATATTGTCTTGGTCACTACCTACATTAACTCCAATGCTAGTCATCTCAGATCACATGTAGTTGTCCCTTTTGGAATGTGTATATTCAATGTGCACAATATGATAGAATGAATTTCACATAGGACCTTTTTTGATCAAGCATGAGGGTATAGATGTGGTAGCTATGTAATATATAGTGTGGTATCCTAAACTATTGATTGATTTTATGCAATTATGTGCCAAGATACTAAGTGATAGATGTATAATTGATTGCGAGCTGATTTATATAAAAGTAACTTTGATTTGAATGTAATATCCTTGATTATTGGCCAAAAATATGTAAAATAGGGATACAAACATAAGATAAGTCTCAAGAGAGGGTGAGGAAAAAACATAGAATAAAAATGACCATTAGACACTTCTTCCAAAAGTGGACAATACTTACAATGGTGATATGATTTATATAAGGGTTCTAGTGTCATAGGGTCTCAAAACAAAGAAAATACAAGGTAAAATAGGTTAGGGGCTCTTGTCACTATGAGGAGATGACTTTGGACCACTATAAGTGTAACAAATAAGGAAAACAAGACATAAGAAAGACCAAAAGACCCAAAACGGCAATGCAAACAAGATTTACATTCATCATTAACACCTTCCTATGAAAGAGAAATAAAAGATATAATACATGTGGTTGCTTTAACAAATTAGGTTTTATAGACTTTGTTAATTGATCATACTCCTAGAGTTATTCCATTTGTGATTTTTAGTATAAGATCTTGGATAGTACTAGGCATTCCTCACAAATTTATTCTTATTCCTTATAATCACATCCTATATTATTATGCACCTCAGAGGTGTTCCCTTTTTGAGTTGCAATATAAGACCATGGATAGGACTAGGATTCCCTCGTAAAATATTCCTAAAAACTTCCATACAATTAATAAAAAAAATAACTATCAAAATTTAATTTTCAGTTTATTTCTCATACTTTTCAAACATTTGATATAACATGTTTTTCCATTTATTGCAAATTTCTTATACTTCCCATCATGATTTAGTATGATTTATCTTGTTTTGATTTGATGTGATTTATTTTCATATATACCTTTCAAAAAAAATCCATAACATGTTTTCCATTTTAGTACAAATTTATCTTACTTCACATCTTGATTTAGTATGATTTATCTTGATTTTATTTAGTGTGTTTTCTTTTTCTTTACACTATTACAAACATTTTATATTCTTACTTTATTTTTCCATTTTGATTTACTATATTTATTAATCTTTTTGTTTTACATATTTACCTCATGATTTAGTGTGTCCTATATTTTATGATTATTTATATACTCTTCCAAATTATTATATTTTCTTTTTAACCATGCATTTGTTTCACATAATGCTAGAAAATAAATCATACATCATATATTTTCCCATAGCATATACATAAAAAATTAAAACACATGTAATATAATTGAGATAAATACATAGATACATACATCCATGCTACAAATACAACTCATCAAACAAGAAATATCCATATCCATATATATCAAGAGTTTGACATAAAAAACATGATACAAAGTAGAATAATATCAAAAACTCTAAAGATATTCTCCATCTTGTCTATCTAATGGATGATCTACACTACCCATAGATGCCAAAAACTAACCCCTATGAACATTTTTCTATATTGAGGTTGTATAGGATCTAAGACCATCAACCTATCCCTACATATTGGCCATCTAGTCCTAAACACATCACAACTCTATCATCATTGCCATATGAGTAACTCGCTATTGATCTAACACCTATCCATATCCAACTCCAAGGGATATATGTAAACCATCTCCCCATGTCTGTAGCCCTTACATTTCTTCCCCTCCACCCCCATCAAAAAGTATTGGGTACTTACTCCATGATCTAGGAATCATTATGACTAATTCAACACTTAGGGGGATCCTGCACATCTCCATAATACCTCCAAATCCTAAGGATTCTAATCACACATGGTCTTCAACTAAAAATATTTATAACATATCTAGAAGACATGATACATCCACTAAATGCCATAATCCACATTGCCTCTAAAAAGTGGCAGAAACATAGAATGTATTAGACATTGATATAAAAATCATAAAAATACATTATAAAATTATTCAATTTCAAAATTAACTATTTCATCAACATTTTTTTCTTATTGTTTCATGCCTTTATTACTAAATTGACCACTTCAGATGAATTCAACCCTATCACTTAACTAAGTCAGCCACCTCATATAAAGTCAACCTTGCTAAATAACTAAGTCATCTACCTAATACGAAGTTGGCCCTTCTAAACAGCTGAGTTATCCACCTCATATGAAGTCAGACCTATCACACTACTAACTTAAACACCTCTAATGAAGTAAGCCATAGTAAATAACTATGTTGGCCACTTATTATGTGGTCAACCATAATACTATGCTACCTAATTTTGAAATAGGTTGACATGTCCAACTTCATCCAAATTCAATGGTAATTTTCCACTTAGTTATCATTAATGCCTTAGAAATTTATGTCACCTACTACTTCTTACCCATTGACCCACATAATTACTACTCTACTTATTAATTTTCTATGGTAAATTTCACTACATGGTTTTCCATTAATATCTCATTTTCCACAATTTGCTTAATTTTCAATAAAAATTACCAAAAAATTGAATTTAATGCATTAGTTACTTGAGATGTACTAGTCATTATTTCTAGGTGTCCCATACCTCACACCTATCATATCCTAACCATATTCTCTCTCTATGCTTGTCTAGGTCTCTTAGAGCTCTATTTTTTTATAATAGTAAAATTACAAATGAATAATTTTAAACTCTATTTACATTTAAAATTTAAAATTATTAATTTATCAATTATTTTACACTAAATTTTGAATTTTGTTCATTATTATGTTTCTACTAACTATTCTTCCAAATTGAAAGATGTTTTGGAATCCTAACATCATAGATAATTTTTATACATACCACATATATTTTTGCAAAAAATTGAATTTTATCTTATTTTATAAGTCTGCCACATGTTCCCTACATTGGATACCTCTTCATTTATCTCATATAATTTCTACCCTAAAAAACTAAGGTAAGTAAAGTTATGAATTTTTCAATTCTTTCCTTTCATTTATCTTATTGATTTATAGTATAATTTATCTAGTTCAACATTGTTTGTTGTTATGTTATTTTCTAAAGCACCATCTGATGTTACAACTGCATGACATATGATGAAATCTAAGTGGGGAATATGTATACACACAATATTTTTAAAATTTATTAATTATGATTCTTTATCTCTTGTATAAGCCTATTGAGTCTCAATATATCTAAGTTCATGCCTTAAAGGGTACACTTGAAAATGGGTGGATGGGCCTTTGGTGCTTCACAAGATTAGTTTCTCATTTACCACCACCTAAAACCAATACAAGTCCTTTATATATGTTTCCCTAAGTTCTGAAACCTTAATCACACTCTTTTATAATAAAATAATCACATCAAATAACCCCTACCTAACCAAAACCCATTTTTACTTTTTATTGAATGGAATCAATTGGTTTAACCTCATTCTAGGAGTAGCACATGTTATGGGAGTAGGACAGCTTAGGTCATCTTAGTTTGAGGCCTAATGACTCTATTTCTTACATAACAAGGGTGATTGGGCTACTTGCATCAATTAAAATTTCATAAGGGATTAGAGTCAAATCAGAGCTATATATATGCCATTTCACTTCATTTCAAAGAGAGAGAGAGAGAATGATTCATTTATGCTTATTTATAGTCTAAATTTCTACCATTCTACTTGAGGAGTCATTGCTTAGGGTTTTATACATCGAGGAGAACTTTTATCTTTCGAAAGATTGAAATTCACTAGGAGGTCTTTGTCTAGATTATAGTCCATTATCCATCCTTATCTTCTTAAAAAATATAAAAAAACCTCTTGCAAAGCACCATTATCCAAGGGAAAGTTTGAGGCTTGATGAATTCATATTCAAGGTAAGTAATCCTAACTCTTATTCCTCTATTTTATTAAATAGATTCATAAAAATAATGGATAATGAATGTATTGTCTCTCCTTTATTAGCATTACCTATACATTGACTTGACTTGAATTTTAATTTTCATGTTTATTGTTTATATTTATCACATATTTGTGCCACAAGCTCTCGTGATCCCTAAATTATGTTTACTTTATTATATTTTAGGCCTAGATAGGGTTATTATGTGTTGTTGCTTGACTAGAGGATTTAGAACCCTCTCTAGTGATATTATGTGATAAGATATCCCCTAGGTAGGCTTAGTAGATTTATATTGGTCAGGAGGGTAACTGCACAGAGTTGGGGGATAATTCCATGGACATTTTAGGTAACACAATTATATTAATAGATAACATGATCATGTTATTTAAATTATGGATTGTTAATTATCGATACATAGTGTAATTGCATTAATAAATAATGTAATCAGATTATTATTGTTTTCAATGATGTGATCATGTTAATAACATGATCATGTTACCTATGTTACAAAAAAACCAAAACCTGAATGCAAATTCATTATTTTGCATTCAAGTTTCCTTTGCTATCCTCCACTTTTGTGATTGTGTTTTGTGTGAGAGAGACAAAAGGTTGATAGGAATCCATTAAATTCATCCTATGAAGCCACTAATTGATGATGCCATTATGTAGAAGAGGTAAGTGATAAAAATTTGCATTTGTTAACCCTAATTTTTCATTATTTTAAATTTTTAACCCTAATTTTTAGTTGTAATTTTTTTTTGAATAACCCATCCTGATAACCCTCCTAGCCTTCCACATAACCATCTTGTTCCTCCTCTTAACCCTCCACCTAACCCTCTTGTTCTTCTTCCTATCCCTCCACCTAACCCTCCTACATTTCCACAAAACCCCCTAGATAGTTAAGAGATTCTAATTGACAACATTATGTGAAATAAAATTGAAATTAAATAATTAATTAGGATAATGAGGGATCCCACTTCCACCAACCCCCACTGCACCCATCTATGTAATTCCCTAGAGACATTATTAGGTCAAATTAAATCTATAATGAGTCAAATTAATAGATGGACTTCATGTAGTGATAGTTGTATGGCTTATTATGCTAAAAAATTGTTATCACTTGAGGTTAAGAAAAAATAAATGCCTCATTTTCCATAACTATTAAACATTTTCCAATCCATCATTGCCAACATAACTTAATCATAGCCAATTTTTGGGATTGATGGTGGATGGTGTTTGATTATCCATCATGTAATAACCATGAGGTATTTTTTTATTTTTTGAGGAAAATATACTATGATTTTATCCTCAATCAAATTCTAAACTATTTCAATTTTAGTGAGTTTTAGGGCTGAGGGAAAGGCTCTATACAAGATCGAGTAGGTGAATGTTGTGTGCCTATTCAGCTTATGAGAATCCATATCCAAAATCCCTTTGAGCTTGATATCCCCTCTATAATTCAATAGTTCATGGATATTATAATGTTACATGATATTACTTTACTCACTTATACACTCATTTAGAATATGAATAAGCTCTCACAGACTGATGCTAAAGCTACACCACCTAGTGTGCATACCTAACCCTACCCTTACATTTCTTGTGGAGATATGTGCACTAGAACTTATGATGATGATGGCAATAGTGGTTTAGAGGGATTGGATAATATTCTTATGAGTGATGAGTTTTTAGTATGCATATTTGGTGTGTAGACATCATACACTACATAGATGCAGGTATATTTTTATATAAATGTCATGTTAAATTTAAGTTATATTTGAAAATTTAATTTAGCTAAAAATTAATTTAAAAACAAATTAAATAATATATATGTCATTTTTTTTGTCATAGGAAGTGATTGTGTTTGCATCATCACAGTCAACATTTGCATCATTTGATTTGACTATTGTAGGAAATGATCATGTCCTCATCATCACAGTCAACATTTACATCATTTTATTTGACATAGTCATTTTTTAAATTTTTACATCCAACTACTAGCCCATCCATTACTATGTTTATTATCTCTGTTAGGATGACACCTTTTACTTATACAGAGGTAAAAATTTTATTTAATCTTATGCTCTTTGTATATTTGCCTTGCAAGTTAAATTTAAATTTATCTATCATGTATCTTGATGCATAAGTTCTAAAAATATTCCCTAACATTTATGGAAACACACACTTACCTCTACCAAATACCCAACTATGATCTTTTATTTTCCTTCTTTGTCTTTTGTCATTAACCTCTTTACCTCTTTGATCACTTTGCATTTTATAGGTATTTCTTGTTCACTCTTACCTACTTAATGGTTCTTAATCCTCTTGGTATTCTCTTAATCCTCTTTATATATTTGAAAAAAAAATTAATAATCAACTACCTCAACAATATTTCCTTTTAATATCAACCTCCTCAATTCATACTCTATTTTCATCCTCTCTCTCTTTATCCTTACTCTGTTATTTACAATCTTCTTATATTTTTTCATAGGTCTCCATGCTAATTTTATTTTGTCCTTAAAAAATTATCATAATATCATATACATACTCAATTACATATCATTTCATTCATCCAACCATTCCACACAACCCCCAAGCTTCAACTCTTCACTTATCTCTTCTTTCCTCTTTAACACCTTCCTTCTACCAACCCTTTTTTGAGGCAAACATCCTTGCTCTAAGTAAAATAAAAATCTCCCAACCAAACCAAAACCAAATTCATATACCCCTTTACATCACATAGCTCATGTAGGGACTTTCATTATTTAACTCTATTTGGAGAACACCTAACTTAACACCCGTAAGGACTAATTATGTCTATTAGGCCTAATTAAAGGCTAATAAGTGTGAAACTATACCATACAGACTCAAATCGACTTTAAAATTTTAAAATCCTCTTCCTCCTATAAAAATACATGTCTAAAATTTTTGGAGATGGTTTGATCATCTTGGGGCTACTTTGAACCTTTGAAAGTTGTTATGAGGTATCACGAGTCATTAAAGAGGAACCACAATAGTTATAAGCTATGAGAATGGGATCAATAATATTTATATAACTAATTTTTTAAAATACCAAAAATATCCCATAAATAATCTCATTCAAGATTATATAAGGGTAGCTCACATGCCATGAAGATACTTATAAAATGAATAAAACATATCTCGGGGGTTCTTCTAGGTAACACTATCTTGAAAATGAAGTTGGTAAGTTCAATATACTCATATTCTCATTTTGACTTATGTCACCATTACCATTATACATAAATCCACATGTTACCCTTGAAAATGAGTCATAATATAAAGTGAATTTAAGATAAATGAGAATAAATGCACATAAGAGTAAAAATACAAGGAATTAGATTTAACATGATTAAGACACATCATAGTGGGCAAATGTAAAGATGACTCGTAAATTTGACCCCATTTCATCATTACTTCCATATAAATTTATACAATGTGATTTTATTTCACTAGTTTATGTAACCACTAATTATATTGCATTGAACTTACACAAATAAACTAACTTTCAACCTAATTGAACAATTTTGACTATTAACCTACCTAAAATGAACTCATAAATAGGTCGCAAATTAAATTAATTGAACTTTAATTTTTTTTAAGGCTAAAGGCATAATCATAGCCATAATTAAAATAATTATCCAAATTAATTATAATTAATTTCAAATAATATCAATGCAAACCCAACCATAACCTTAAAATTGTTCACTGATTATTAAAACATCAACAATCATACTTTTAAGATCATTAAATTAACAATGAAACTCTAAGAGTCTTCTTAGACATAAAGGACCATGAATTAGTCCCCAACATTAAACTGACTTATTTAAATAAAGTTAATGAAATGAGGTGTGGTTTTTAGGAAGGGGCAAACTTAGGGAAAGGGGGACTAAAATTTTTGATGCCAACCTTACCTTCTCATGTTTGAGCTGTAAACTTGTAATTCACATGATAATTCAATTATACTATCTCATTACACCTTTTTATTTGGCCATGACAGAGGTATATATTTCAATTTTAATTCCTCATTACACCTCTTTCTTTGGCTATGACACAGTTATAAAGTTTAGGCAACCTCTTTACTCAACATTCTTTATGCCATAAAATATTGCATTGGGTTTCAACGGCTTGTAGCCCCATTGACAACTTTGGGGAGAGACACCATTTGTGTTTGTACTAAAATATGTGATAGCCTCAGTAATTACACCTTGTAGTTTCTTCCAGTTTAACATACAAACTATTTGCCAATTTTGTTCTCTTGAGCCAAAATAAGACTATATATTTAGAATGTTTAAAACTTAATACATTGGACAAAGAAATCCCTTAATTAACCTATTGGTAGAATGTTATTTACACACACCTTAATAAAAAGGTGGATTCACCATGGCTTAGTCCTTCCTATTGGTTGGGTGCTTTCCCAAAAATTAAGTCATCCATCTATTATAAATGAATTTGATATCAAACTATGTATTATATATAGAGATACAGATGATTGATATCATGCATATAATATAATTATGATGTCCATATATGTGTATCTCAACCTTTCCCTAGTAAATATATAGTGGTATCTTACTCTATCCAAAGAAACATTAAAATTAAGGACAGAGTTCTTGATATGTCTCTTATTACTTCTATTTCCCTAACTTTGCCTTGTCAAAGTGCTACTATTCTCTCCACCTCCAACTCTTCCACTCATACATCCTACATGCATTAAAATTTTTATATTACCTCCAAAATGCAAATCAGTTTCTATTATTAGCCATTGCATGTTGTATTATAGTTACATTTCCATGATTCTTGGTTTACATTGCATTTTCATGATATGCACGTTGTATGATAGTTACACTTCCATGATTAATATTTTATATTTTATATAAAAGTAAGTGAGACCTTGTTTTCATGAACAATTGATGGCTTAAGTAGACACTCCTCCCTCTTTGTGAGCCAAAACAGACATAGGAATTGCTCCTATAATGTCATTTTGATAGGTGATGATGGAGGTATATATTATATTGTAATTTTTAATTATAAAAATAGACTTGTTTTAATAATTTTACTACATACTTGGGGCAAATATAACTTATGGAAATTTATTGTGTATGTAGGTTTGTCCAATGACATATGAAAGTCCCATTTAGATGATTAATAGGGAAAATTCTCATGTTTCTCCCATATTTGAGATGCCAATTTGAATAGTTGAGCATGTCATTTACTTATTTTAGCATAAAAAATAGATTGAGTAGGACTGTGATCTTGCAGTAAGTGCATGTTTAAATGATTTTTTATTGTAGTTTAAAATTAATTTCTTAACAAATGGTTGAATTTATTTTATGTTAATTTTGTAATAATACTTGTATTTAACTAGGTTCATATAAAAGTGAGCTATGAGTATAGAACCCATAGTTATACCTCAAACATCAACCTTTCTTGGCATTTGATTACATAACAAGGCATTGACTATCTACCAAACATAGTGATTAATATGTAAATAGGGAAACCTTTCAAATAACAGGGTAATGAACTTTTGTTACTTTTTTTCAATCCAACCTAGACATCCAACTACTCACCATGAACTCTAGATGAATGCATATATGAATATAATAAAATAATACAATGAATTTATTGACATGAAGTTTGAAATAAATTAAGAAAACATAATTTGGGGACTGTCATAGTAATAATAGATTTCTCATCAAAGAATGTTATCTTTTAGTTTCTATCCCTTTTGGAGATCACACAAACTAAACCTTACAACCTGACATGTATTTCATCTTACCTATAGAGGACTGAACATTCCTCCTACTTGAACCATATTTCACCAATCTCATCATTTATTATTTTCCTTGACTATAACCTACAGTCTCTTGTTTAAACTTTCTAATACACACAAAAGTGACTTGATCATGTCCTCTAGGGCTTTTCAAAGACAATATACAAATTGATGACAATTCAATACTATTTCATGAAATATAGATGGTGTCACTTGGATTTTAACCCTTTCAAGAGATTTTAAATCTCTCCTCATCCAAGTGGCACAATGAAAACACCTCTAGGCTTGTGGGTAGCCTATGGATGAGGTGAATCCCTAGATAGGGATAGATCCCTTGATGTACCACTTTAGATCACAACAACACTTAAATTTTTGGGGTGAAAAGGGAGAGGCATAACTAAAATAAAACTAACCTAAGGGAGGTGATACACCAAAATAGATTATGAATTCCAACTAGTAGCATGTTACACATGAAATCAAGAGACAAACATAACATACACTTCTCCAATCTTCATCTTCTCACATCAATGTTACATTGTGAGGTTATGGATGAATGTGAAAAGAAAAGAGGAATAGATAAGAGAAATTGAATGTAAATAATTAAAATAATAACTCAATTAATCCCTGACATTTCTTAAAACACTTCACATGCCCTACAAGAAGAAGCTTTCCAACTATAAATAGGGTGAAAGAATGAGACCACATGTTAAGGAATCCATAGTCTTCACTAAGAAAAATTCATCATCTAAGTAAAACACACTTATGAATAGTCATGAAGTGGTAAAAATAAGTAGTATTATTTATCAAATGGTATGGAAATGAGTAGGTCTTTTTCACACTCAAGAGGAACATAAGATACAATGGCCATAATGGCTAGTTCTTATAGAACTTGAGAGAGAGAGAAGAAGAGAGAAGTATAAGGGTCATAAAGACACCTTTCAAGATAATAAAATTAGTTAATTATGCATGATAATAGGATATGGGATAAAACATGCAATTTTAGGAAGCCCAAGTGTCAATTCAAGGCATAAACTTCATGAAAAGTGGCATAAAACTCCTTGTCTTGGCTCAAAAAATTACCCTCATAATTTGGAGCTATTTGAACATCCCATAACTAATTAGGGACAGGTATAATGATTTTAATTAAATTTATGGATTTTATACATACTTATAAATGAATCAGTTAGATGCCTAATCCTTTATAATCATTTCGAAAGGAGCTATCATCATCTGTAGTCCAAAAAATTATTCCTTCATGCACCCTACACAATTGGCTTCCAAAAAGAGATTAGTTACTTAGGAAAACATGTTTTACAGAGTTTAAGAAACATTTAAATATTATTCATGGCCTTATAGTCATAATTCATGCTTTAAAATCATCTTACATGATGTTTTCCACCCTTATCACTAGCTTGTCCACTAGGCCAACTTTGACCAGCTAAGATGAAGCACCTAGTTTGGACATTTATGAGTTTTAAATTAGAATTAAATGAATATATGGAGTTATATAAAGCTAAATATTCCATATAAATTTGATTTATTCTTTATAATCCTCTTATATCCTTCATAATGCATAAAATTGTCAAAAACATCCTATTTTCTACCTTGTCTATACAAGTCTATACAACCAAAAATCATGGGGGTAACTTGAGTGAGTCCTATAAAACTTCAAATAGGTTTCATGGTCAAATTATTCCACTATATCATCTATCAATCTCAATTTGTCCAAATGGGTCCTTACAAGGGTTTAATAAGGGTTTTAGGCCTATTTCCACTCTTAAGGTTTATTCATAAAGTTTTGATGTCCAATTTGAAAAATAATTCCAAAAATTCATATTTAAATACCATCTTAAACATACATAAACTCCTTATACTCCCATTCATAGCATCAAAAGAGGTATGAGCATTCAATCTTGCCCTATAGAGCTCTTTTCCTTATTCCTTGCAGGTTTGAGTTGGTTTTGAGCCAAAAATGGCTTCCTTGATGTTTTATTTTCCTTAAAAAATATTTAATACATCTTATTTGCCTCCATATACATTCTCTAATATTTTTTAGTGATTATCTAAAACTGAATATGAAGTTGAGCCCCTTTTTAGATTTTAGGCCTAATCATACTTAGTAGCTCTATTTACACCTTAGATCCCAAAATGAGTTTTTCATGGTTATTATGCATAAAAATGGATTAAAAAATTATATCATGATTTAATATATTTTTTACAATAAGGTATAAATATTTATTATGGCTAGAAGTGTGAGTGACCCGTCATTTGAGCACTAAGCCTCACCATGTCCACTTGGCCTACTTGCAAACCTTATGGTTTGGGATAAATTTTTAATCTTCACTCATCCTTTATTTTTTTTTATTTTAATAGGTTTTATATATATCTCCAAACCTTATGTAAATATTCACACAACTTATTGATCATATTTTTGTCATTTCTTCCCGAAAATACTAGGGTTTGCATGAGGGGAAGTACCCTTTGTTTGAGACAAAATAGAGAGTACTTACCATATTTTCATAGACTAAATGACCATTTTGGATGATTAAATAGGTTTTAAGGAAAATATATTAAAAATTTCAGCCTATTTCTATCCATTGGCACCTTCAAAGACTCAAAAACCCAAAACATACCAGTCAGGCAGGCACTGTGTGTAACAAATCAAATTTAAACTATGTAATTCATCATTTAGGATCTTCCTTGATTTTTTAACTATCATATAAGATCCATTAGGAAATAATTAATATAATTAAGCTATTAAATTCCCCACTTATCCATACAACCTCTCATGAACTCTTCATACCCCTTTTTAGCTTAGACTGAACATAACATAACCTTGACTATGTTTTACTTCTTGAGGATATGCTTATAGGTATTCATCCATAATTTAACCTTGTATATAATGAATAAGAGTTATTAATATATTATAATATAATTAATATAAGTCTTATAACCATTTTTTATCTTTGGGTTACCTTAGATCATCACTTAGGACCTTCTTCTCAGCTTACTATTTGTAACAGTCACCTACAATGGTTGTAGCTATTCATAGGGTTTCAAGAGGTCAGTATATTCTTCTTCACATTGTTTAGAGATTGTGAGGTTTATCATGGATATAATGTATGTTATTATAGGTTTTTTTAATTTTTAAAACTCTCTTTATACCTCTTAATTTCACTCTAAGCTTATGAAATGAATCCTTCCCTGTTTGGTTGTATTGCACTTTAGAACCCTACATGTAGGTTCAAATTAGGCCTTTTCATGATGTTTAAACACTCTATTTGAAATATAATAAGGTAAAAAAACATTTTTTATAACTTCACTCACATTTTATGCCTCAAAACACTACTAAAACACCAATACTAACTCACTATCTACATATCTTGCATATCTGACCCCTGTAGGTGCATATATTAACTTCAATGAAACCTAGTCATAGTGTGAAAATACTATCCATTAAAACATGAGAAAAATAACCATTTTATAACTTAATAACATTTTTATTAACTATATAAAATCCTTGGGCTCATAACTAAATTTATTTTTACCATGACTGATAAAATTACCTTTAGACCCTATTGTAGGTGGGCATCTTGGGTAACTTATATGGACTAAAAATAGTCTAGGAAGCAAAAACATAGCTTATGAGTCTTTTTTATGATATATTAGGACAAATATGTTTATTTATAAATTTTAAACCATTTAAATGTGTTGACAAGGTTATCTTTGTAACTTTTGGATGAAGAGTCTAATTGGAGCTCCAACTTGTAGGTTTCACTGCCCAAAACCAATACATAAAATGCATTTTTAGGCCTTCTTCTAACCATCTTCCCTTAATCCTTTACAATTAAAAATTTTAAATGGTATTTTAATACATAATTATTATGATCTTAATTAATTATGAGTCATTGAAAACATTTGAGACCATATCATACAGTATTGATAAAAGGCTCAAGTTCTCTATTTTACCAATTTAAGAATAAGACCATGTACATTGTCATTTGTATTTGAGTTTGATTCATAACTTTTTTAGAAGTATAGTATTTCCAATTATGTATTTCATGGTATTATAATAATATTAAGGCCCAAAATATGGATTAACCATTTGTTTCAACACCTCAAAAGGTATTTTCATGCTTTGTTAGCACCACCTGTAGGTGTGTTTTGGACTGTTGCATGTAGGCAGAAAAATTGGAAAGGGTGCATGGATTATGGGAATGTAACATGAACATGTCACAATTTAAGGATCATATGGATTCATACATCTTATGTAAACTTCAAATAATTCCAAATTACCTTTCTTTAATGTGAATGTAACTCTTGAGAGCACCTACAGGTGTGTTTCTATGGTTGACTGTGTGAAATGTTCCACATGACTACCATAGTCCCATTTTTTGCACCATATGTAAGATTTAATCACTAAATAATTATTATAAAGGATAAATAAATAAATAAATAAATAAATAAATAAAAACCTTAAACACACCTTTATTAACATATTTTATAGGCCTCTTACACATACTCACCATAATTGTAAGTAAGAGTGAGCAAGAAGTGGACTAAGTATGATAGTGGGCTGCAAGTTTTTTTCAATCATGATGTAATGAGATAAATCATAAATTGAGGTGATAAAAAAAATGGTGACATGATGATGTAATTATCATAACCCCCTGGAGCTATTGTCAAAGCATGAAATCTTGAACATGGTGAAAAACCACCTATTACATAGAAAAGTATTTCCTCTTTCTACCTAAGATTATAATCATATCAAAAACTAATGAAAAATTAAATAAATAATGGTAATAATTTTATGAGAATGTGAACAGCATCAAGGATCAGAATCAACAACTATTTCATAAAAAAGTGCTCAAACCAAGGCAAAACCTATTGGATGCATGAAATAGCAAGCAAAAAGCATAGTCAACTTAATGAGGATGGTTCATGAAGCACATACACACATTATAAAAAATAATTATATTTAACTGAAGGTATATAAGTGTAATATAGTTTATTTTAATAATTTTACCTAAAACCTCTTCAGATATCTGTATTGAGAAAAAACTTGAAGGTCACTTTTGCATGTCTAGGAAAGCAAAGATGGAGTAAAATTATTTTGGTCAAAAAAAGGAAGTTAAAAATCAAATAAAACATTGGAATTAGTGTGATAAATATTAAGAGATATTATATTATCTTTTACCACATGGAAACACATCCCCATGATTTGTACAAGTACTAAAATCTCTTTTTTCCCAAGAAAACTACTGTTTTAACTAAATAACCTATCAATTTTCAATTATGTCAATTTATTAAGACTTATAAGAACACATGGGACATGAAATAACATTTTTAAATCTTAAAAATTCCAAATAAATTTGTATAAATCATTAAATACTAAATTTTGACCCTTAAAATGACTCAAAAGGATATGTTGGCTAATAAAATTAATGACCAAGGCTAATATAACAATAAATAACATTGAATGACCTATGATATACCTTATTAAAAAACATTAAACCCCATAAAACTCTTAAAACTCAAATTTTTTACCTATAGGGGTCCTAATTTGACTTGAAAGTCAAATTTGGTTAGCAATAGATACATAGAATCATTCCATTTTTATTCACTTTTAACAATCTTGATTACAAAACACAACCTATGAAAAGGTATGGATCATCTTCTTTTGAGAGGTATATTATATTCTCTTCATTTCCCCCTATTTTATCTTTCTTGGATCTCTCTCACCTCTATTTCTTATCTTTATCCCTTCTATTCCACACAATACCTACAACTTCCAATCCATCCAAATTCAACATTAGTTTGGGTGGTTACATAACTTCTTCTCTTACATCCAACATGATTATAGTGTTAACATGACTAAACATGATTATTAAGGGTCATCATATTTATAACTTTGACATGACATGTATTCAAACCCCTTTTACATGACTTATGGGAACTTTTAATACAACTTCTCTCACCTAACCATTTCAAACTATGTTCATGCTCTTCTAGGCTCTTTTCAAACATTTGAATTTTCAAATTCCTAGTTTTGGAGGGAAAAATCCTAGTACCTATATAACACACATTAATTAATCTAAATGACTTATAAGAAAACATTGGGATCCTAGAGGATCCTTCACATACATTTCCATTCCAAAAGTTGACCAAATTTGACCCCTTTACTGACATATGAATGTTTAAGATTATAATTGACTTTGATGTTTAGATGCTCCTACATCACCTTATATCATCTCCTAATACCACTTAATGCATAGTTTGTTCTTATATTCTTAAGAATAATATGAAATTACTATTGATATGCTCTAAGATCACGAATAATTCTAACCTCACTTATCCACTCTTGTTCTCAACTCGATTTAAAATCCACTCTCAAACAATATTATTTTAAACTATTCAATTACTCTTTAGGTCAATAGGTAAATAGGTCAATTATTCATTAGGTAAATAGGTTAACAATTTTATTAATAATTAATTTTTTAGGTTTCTAGACCTATTTGTTACTCTAATAGGTCAATTTCTCAAAATAGAGTTTGTAGCTCTTTAAAATTATATTTCTAGTAGTCTTTTAGAAATTGTAACATGTTCTAACCCTTACCCAAGTTTATATAACTCAAATCAACCTAAAACTCATCTTACCCAAGTTTTAACATGTTCTACAAGCTGAGAGTTTAGCATAATTATTGTTCTAATGCTTCCTAACCAAAAATTGACACTGACAACATGTCTTGTAGTGGATAACATCTAGGATTGGTTTTTTGGCCACCCATTTGGCCTAATTATGAACCCACCACCCATTCCAACCTCAAGAGTGCCCTTCCTAATATAATAAAAATGTAATTTTTAGCTTAATTTAAAACATTCATAAAATGAAAAATGTAATTCATTTCTATGAATCATTTTATATCTCCCCTACCCCATGAATCCCTCTAATTTAACCCCAAAGCACTCAAGTGTAACCTCAAAGAGAAATCTATTGTACAATTTATAATGATGGTCTAAAAATGCAATGTTTTAGCATTGAAGAAGCAAATTATTGAGCTCTAACTACCATTTCTACCTCCAAGATCTCTAACTAGGAATATATCATTTTTATCACATCCAAATAGGCAAATTACATGTTATCACATTACCACAATGTTCAAATCCACTCGAAAGTGCATTTTCACTACCATTTTGGAGTGTGAAAACACTAACAACAAATGTTGTCAAAGTTTAAGTTATCTTTGCATAACTATGGTTTTGATGCTTCCTGATAAAACACTACCAAAACATCTAAGGGGGGTCAAATATAATCTAATACGAGGTTATTATCCTCCCATCAACCATGATCAACAAACCCACCACCCATTCTAACCTTAAGAATGCCCTTCCCAATACAAGAAAAATGTCATTTTTTAGCCTAAACTCCAACATGCGTGAGATGAAACTTATAAATAATTTATGTGAACCGCTAGATCCATCCCTTTCCTCTTTAATGATTTATAGGGTCACATAACACTTGTCTATATAGATATAAATATGAACAAAACAAATACACTCTACCTCTACCCCAACAATAATCTCTCACTTTGTCTTGTTTCACTATTCACTCTCTTGGAAATGGATTATTGTTGAATTCTACATGAAATGAATCCTATCATCTTAAATAGGATCATTTTATCCTTATTTAACTCCTCAATAAACCTATACACTTCTCTATGAAATACTTTAATGCTTTGACAACTTTGCATTCCTTGTCCATCAACCTAGTAGCTTTTTTTGTAGTATGTCACCTTGTACAATAATGTATAGATGTGTATTGGAAATATAAAACAACCTTTAGGTACCCTTTATCCTATAAAGTCTTTAAACAAAGTTTTAACTCCTAACTTACTTATTAAACCCACTTTCCAAGAACTTTTTCCTCTCTATTAAGTCTTATTTGCCTCTCTATGACTCTTTCACAAATAGTCACCTCTAATGGTATGGAAATGTATGAAATAACCCTATAAACCAAAAAATATCTTAACTAGCACCTTGATATAACAAATATCCAAATTTAAGGGTTTTTTATTAGTAGATGCTCTTGAAAAGTGTATTTTAGTTTCAAAACCCTAGTTTTAGGGTTACAAGCTTTACAAGTACTCGAGAGGGATTAAAATTGGTTTGAAAATATCTTAAGGTATTTTAATAGACTATGATAAATGTTTAAGGTCTTCATGAACATAAAAAACCTTTACCAATACTTAGGTTTCACTTTCAGATAACTGTAACTCAGTTTCTACATGTTTTGAACATATGGAGTATTTAGATATAATTCTATAGAGTCTAAGAGAGATTGTTTTGGGTTTTCATAAAGTTATAAGGATTCCAATAGTTTTATTAATGTTATTAATATTTATACTAACACCATAAACCCATTTCAATCTCTTATTGAATTCAATAATTCATTTGCAAGCCTTCTCAGCGAGATTTGCTTCTAGATTGTCTGTGATACTTAAAACAACACATGGTTTAAATTAACTACCACAAGAATGTATAATAAAGTGCATGTAAATGTACAATTTAATTCATAAATGTCTCAAAAAAGGAATACCAACTCTTTTTATCTTATCTCAAATGTCCATACAAATTCAGTTTACTCTCAAAAGGTACTTTATCTCTATAAACATAAAATTCTATACTAATGCTCAAGACTGCAATAGTGAACCATGTTCCTCAATATGATAGTGTGTCTCTATTTTAAATTAAAATATCATACAATAAATATATATAATGACTAATTTATGAAAAATAAGAAAGACTCACCATTAGTACATTATCTCAGTCCTTACCCTAATTGTCACTAACTTTAATTATCATTCACAAAATAATACAAGAAGATACAGTTTTTATCAATAAATTTATTTTATTCACCACTCTTATATTAATATACCTTGAGAACATATATTAGTTTTACAAATAACAACACAAATTTATATCTCCCTACAACCTCATAATTGAATCTTGTTTCATTCTCTATGTGGGAGTCTTGGACAAACCCTTAGTTGCAACTTAACTAATATGCAAAACCATGTCATAGGAGGTTAAAAACATTAAAAAACCTTAAAATTTCCATAATACTCCTAATTACATAATAATATATCTCAAAAACATCAAATATGTTCTATAATCCATCAAAAGGGCTTCCAAGAATTCAAATTTTTAAAAAGTGCTTTTGGTGGGAAACTATGAAGGTTGAATTTTAAACATCCTAAACACCTATTAAAGACTCCTATGGACTAAAAAAACTCTATAACACATCATACCTTGACAAAATATAAAAATTAAATCATGATGACAGCCCTATATGATGCCCCTGCATCATACTACCAAGCTAGAAAATGTTTCCCATATCCTCTTGTTTAGACACTTGGTTTATGCTCCTTATTGATCTGCTTCCACTTGTCTCTCATAGATTTTCACATGCACTTGGGAACCAAATTTATACCTTCATTTTATAAACTCCTTGATTTACATACCTAAACATGACACAACGGGGTTAAATAAAACATATTCTCTATTGCCTTGAACATGTTTTAAAGTGTTTCTCCATCCTGACAGATTTACAAATTGATAAAACTCTTATTTATCTTCATGTTGGTATTATTGTGCAAGTGTCGTAACATCTTTTTTCCTCTCCTCATTCACCACTTATATCTATTTTATCCACTCTTCCTTGTATGCCACATCTTCTTATTCTTTGTAAGATTCATATTGGTGTAGATGTTTAACCTATTATTCATACATATTGTTGTGGTGTTCCTCCATCTTTAAGGGGTGATTGTATAGTTTACCTATTCTATTGTCTTCTTCCATAAATCTTGAAAATTCCTCATCTTCTTTCCTCTTGAATTATATAATGTCATGTCCCCTTTTTCATGGACATTGACAGTCTTGATGATTAGCCTATTATACGACCTTCGTAGGCTAATAGGATGGATAGAGGGTCATAATGGAGCTTGGCTTGACTTTGATTTGCAGAATTTCTACATTTGATTTTCATTCAGGTTATTTCAAACATATTTGGCCAGGGCTCCTACTTTTTAGGGATATTTGATATGCAGTGGAGCACCTTTATTTTGGTATGGTCATATGCGGAATCACTCCCTGATTCACCTGCTTCGATCGGTTTGAGGATCCGATGTATATTGAGGGAGATATTAATATTTGATTGATTTAATCAAATATTAATTATTTGGTCTCATTAATAATTAATTATTAATTATTAATTATTTGCTCTAATTTTAAATTAGAAACCCTAATGCTAATTTAAGAAAACCCTAATTAGGGCAAGCATATTTTTTGAGGGTATAAGGGTTTCACATGGAGGCCATTATTGATTATGCATTGATTATTGATTATTGAAAATTGAAGAATTTCTTCTGTGAAGACTGAGCCTAGGGTTCAAGGATTCCATTTGCATTGCAGAACGTTCCCTCTTCAGTGTGTGCAATTAAGAGGCTATGGAATATCAGCTGATCTATTGCCAAAGTGAGAGATAGCTTCATCCAGAAGTTATCACAAAATTTCAGGTTTGAGAGATAACTTCACACAGAAGTTATCACAGATATTCTAGGTATTTATTGCTTTATGTTTTGATTCAATAAAATATACAGCTAGAGATCTACTGTGCTAGAGACATATATTTCAGATCAGGGGTTGAAAACAAGGAAGTTGTGCTTAATTTGCGGCCGTACAGAGTCCGTACAGGTTCGTACAGATCAGTGCAGGAACCGACCTTGGCAGACAGAGGGTTTTTAGTGACCGACATCGGTCGACTGAAGACCGACGTCGGCAGGAATCTGACCGGCAGAGACCGACGTCGGCGAGATATCGACCGACGACGGCGACTGTGTGTTGACACAAAAGGGCCGAGACTTTCCAAAACTCAATTTGCACTTCCAGATTTGCAAAGCCAGGGTTTTCAAGACTGTATTTCATACTTATATGCATATTAGAGGACTGCAATTGTAATAATTTAGAAGGACAAGTGATATAATCTATAATTTGTTATTAAGAGACTATATTATTGTGATCTTTCTGAATTTATTCCACAGCGATTATATCTTGGTTCAGATTTTTTGTGTTGTTATATTTCCTGTTTAGAAGGGGATATTACAGTGGTATCAGAGCTTTTGTCTTTGGTATCAGAGTGTTGTGTCTTGCATATATTCCCTGTTTGAAGGGGATATCACAGTGGTATCAGAGCCAAATTCCTGCCATCCTGTTGGGCACATCAGAGCTAATGTCTTGCCATCCTGTTGGGTAGTTTGGGTAGATTGAATCAGCGAAGGATCATGATGCCTTCATATACTCAGAAATAGTGGGACAATGATATGAAGAAGCTGGAACACAGTTTGAAGTAGTTGGATGAAACCCAGAAGAGGATGAATGAAATTCTTTCATATCCTACATCCAAAAACAAACCCGCACGGTATATGACAGCGAAGGAGGAGTGGGAGTTAGTACCACCTCGAATTCAGAAGTTGTTGCCTTTTGATCGCTTTGTTAAGCATAGGAGAGAGCACTACAGATCACTTCAATGAAAGAGTAGCATGTCCCATGATTATTATGATTATGAGATAGGAGATAGTGAAGATGAGGATGAGTTTGATGCTTGCACTCAGAGTGTACAGGGGTGCTCAGATGTTAGTGCACTGAGGGTTGATGATCTCTCAACTATGGCAGAGATTGTAGCAGAGTCCCAGGATCTTATTATTGCAGATGATACTCAGGAGAATGCAGTGGACAGTTTTGAGGACTTAGTTTCACCGGTTGTTTCTTTCTGTATGGAAGAGTTAGACAGTGATGCTATAGTTGTTAATACTCCGTCTGTTGATATGAGCTTTGACGTTGATCATTTGTATATTGAGGTGGTTGGTGATGAGTACATTCCTATAGTTGTTGCTGATGAGCATGTTGTTGAGGCTGATACACGTATCCAGGATTTGGGAGTACCTGATTCTGATGAGCGGGAGATACCAGTGGAGTCGAGTCTCCAGATTGATTATTCTCACACAGATGACAGTATGGTACAGTTGGTTGTGCCACCTTTACAGAGAGATCAGTTGGGGTGTGTGGGGGAGGATGTTGATGCTTCCACATATAATTTCTACTGCACTGAACCATTCATGGAGTATTTATTGGATAGTGCAGGTGTTCGTCTGGACTCACATAAGATGACAGAAGGTGTTCTGATTCGAGGTTCTAGTGCTATTAGCAGATTGGGTGAGGGGATTTTATGAACCCTTTCTACTATGTTACCTTACAGGGATGTTGAGGTATTGTTTGTTGAGCCGAGATTGGAGCCATCCATTGAGTCCCAGTTTGGCAATAGTGTGCCAGTAGCAGAGTTTGGGGGTTCTTACCAGCATCATACGGTGAGGTATGCTCCTTATTTTTCTTTGCATTTAGAGATTAGTTTTGGTGTTAGTGACTCAGGGACCCATGATTGTCATATCCACGGTCCAGTTGGGTGTGGGTATCAGTTAGACAGGGACTTGAATTTTGACAGAGTGGATATTTTAGTTGGCTTGAGTTCCATAGACTGGTTTCTTCTTCCGGCATCTACAGTTGGTCTTCAGATAGTTGCTTGGGTGTCGAGTGCAGTTTTTTAGTTGCTGATTTTGATACTGTTGATGTTGTTGCTGTTGATGATTTATTCACATGGGTTGATTGGTGATATGATGGATATTACACAACTTTTTCCTTGGGATCCAGGGGGATCGAATAGTTCATTGTTCCGAGATTGCTTGGGGACAAGCAATTTCCGGAGGGGCGGATTGTCATGTCCCCTTTTTCATGGACATTGACAGTCTTGATGATTAGCCTATTATACGACCTTCGTAGGCTAATAGGATGGATAGAGGGTCATAATGGAGCTTGGCTTGACTTTGATTTGCAGAATTTCTACATTTGATTTTCATTCAGGTTATTTCAGACATATTTGGCCAGGGCTCCTACTTTTTAGGGATATTTGATATGCAGTGGAGCACCTTTATTTTGGTATGGTCATATGCGGAATCACTCCCTGATTCACCTGCTTCGATCGGTTTGAGGATCCGATGTATATTGAGGGAGATATTAATATTTGATTGATTTAATCAAATATTAATTATTTGGTCTCATTAATAATTAATTATTAATTATTAATTATTTGCTCTAATTTTAAATTAGAAACCCTAATGCTAATTTAAGAAAACCCTAATTAGGGCAAGCATATTTTTTGAGGGTATAAGGGTTTCACATGGAGGCCATTATTGATTATGCATTGATTATTGATTATTGAAAATTGAAGAATTTCTTTTGTGAAGACTGAGCCTAGGGTTCAAGGATTCCATTTGCATTGGAGAACGTTCCCTCTTCAGTGTGTGTAATTAAGAGGCTGTGGAATATCAGCTGATCTATTGCCAAAGTGAGAGATAGCTTCATCCAGAAGTTATCACAGAATTTCAGGTTTGAGAGATAACTTCACACAGAAGTTATCACAGATATTCCAGGTATTTATTGCTTTATGTTTTGATTCAATAAAATATATAGCTAGAGATCTACTGTGCTAGAGACATATATTTCAGATCAGGGGTTGAAAACAGGGAAGTTGTGCTTAATTTGCGGCCATACAGAGTCCGTACAGGTTCGTATAGATCAGTGCAGGAACCGACCTCGGCAGACAGAGGGTTTTCAGTGACCGACATCGGTCGAATGAAGACCGACGTCGGCAGGAATCCGACCGGCAGAGACCGACGTCGGCGAGATATCAACCGACGAAGGCAACTGTGTGTCGACACAGAAGGGCCGAGACTTTCCAGAACTCAATTTGCACTTCCAGATTTGCAAAGCCAGGGTTTTCAAGACTGTATTTCATACTTATATGCATATTAGAGGACTACAATTGTAATAATTTAGAAGGACAAGTGATACAATCTGTAATTTGTTATTAAGAGACTATATTATTGTGATCTTTCTGAATTTATTCCACAGCGATTATATCTTGGTTCAGATTTTTTGTGTTGCTATATTTCCTATTTAGAAGGGGATATTACAGTGGTATCAGAGCTTTTGTCTTTGGTATCAGAGTGTTGTGTCTTGCATATATTCCCTATTTGAAGGGGATATCACATATAATACTATTCTTTGGTTCACCTTCTTGCTTTTATTGGACCTACTATCCACTTCTTAGGCCATTATCCTCCTAGTATTCTCAAAAAACTTCCTCAAAGACATAAATTTATTCATAAACCCTTGAACATATTATCAAATTATTAGATAGTATTTTAAATAACTGATTTACTACTCACATGAGAAAATTTTATTGTGCCATGACTTGTCATGTTCTTCTTGGGCTGCAACAGCCTTCTTAGGTTGAATGTTTGTCTTCAATTCTTCCTCCTATTGTACAAACTCTTTATGACCTATAATTAGCACTCTAGAAACTAAAATAGAAAAATTATAATCCTCATTAGGCATTATGTCATACATATCCTAAAATATTTTATGTACATTAGAAAAATTAGTATGGTTAACAAATGTGTTTACCTCTTTAGATCCTTCATGTTCTCATGGGACCAACTCTTCCTTCTGTATGCTATCAATGAAGTTTTTAACTTTAAATATTATTGTCATGTCATCTATTTTTTCACCTACCCAAAGATAAAAAAATATTGTGTTCTTATATTCTATTGACCATCCATCTTCCTTATCTTCATATGTCACAAACTCTTCAATCATATCCTCTAGTTTATTTCTCATCTAAGTAACCACCTATTGGATTTTTATTTCTATCATCTTATCCCTAAATTCACTATGTACTATCTTATTTATCTTGACACTAAAATTATTTTTATATTCCCTTAGTATCTCCCTCAACTATTCTTCCATACCTTCCAACACTCTTCTTAACTCAACAATTTCCTTGTCAATATTCACCTCTTCATTTTGTACTTCATCTTTTATCTCTTTATGGTAATCTTATTGTAGTAAGCCCATTATTACTCTTTATTTTCTTTCTCTTACTCTTTATTTATAATTTCATTTTCACACTTGCCTTCGTGACCTCTCTTGGTCACCTCTATTCTCTTTTTCTTTCTCAATGGACTCTCACTTGGAGTCTCCTGCTTCTTTTCTTGGTCCTCAACTAGGACTATTTTGTTTCTTCTTAAGATCTCTCTTGATCTTTCTTCTCTTTGAGATATCAATATCTCTCTTTTTTTCACAACCTTTCTTAGCTTTTGGGATTATTTTCCATACTATCTTTTTATTTGCCTTCACCTTTCAAGGTTCTCTTACCTCTCACTTATCTTTCTTCTTCTTCAAATCACTAAAGAAATGCAAATTACTAGAGAAAGTACAAATAGAACATTATATAATCAATCATAAATAATCATACCTTGTCATTAACTATACTAGCTTCTTTCCTTCTCCTACTCTGCTCCATCTTGCACTTTTATCACCCACCTTGTCTTTATCTTTCTTGTTCCTTGCAATATGTACAAAACTATTTGAACAAATATCTAGTTTTGATCAATGTATATCCTAAATTTACCTATACCCAAGGTATCTTCTAGATATGATACCAAATTATGTAGAGAGTAACATAATACTTGTCTACATAGATATAAATATGAACAAAATATATACACTCTACCTTTGTCCCAATAACAATCACTCACTTTATCTTGTTTCACTATTCACTCTCTTGGAAATGGGATATTGGTGAATTATACATGAAATGATTCCTAACATCTTAATCAGGTTCATTATATCCTTATTGAAGTCGTCAATCAACTTATACACTTCTCCAAGTAATAATTCACTTCTTTGACAACTTTGCAATCCTTGTCCATCAACCTAGTAACCTTTTTTTGTAGTATTTCACCTTGTATAACAATGTAAAGATGTGTTTAAAAAATATAAAACCACCTTTAGATACCCTTTATCCTCTAATGTCTATCCACAAAGTTTAAAATCCTAATTACTTATTAAACCCACTTTCCAAGTACTTTTTCCTCTTTATTAAGGCCTATTAGGCCTCTTTAAGACTCTTTCACAAATAGTCACCTGTAATGGTATATAAATATATGAAAAAACCCTATAAACCACAAAATTTATTAACTAACACCTTTATATAAAAAATATCCAAATTTGAGGATTTTTCATCGATAGATGCTCCTGCAATGTGTATTTTACTTTCAAAACCCTAGTTTTAGGGTTACAAGCTTTGTAACCACTTTAAAGGGATTAAAATTGGGTTTCAAACATTTTAATGGATTTCAAAGGATTGTGACCAATTTTTGAGGTTTCATGAACATAACACACCTTTACCAATCCTAATGTTTCACCTAAAGATAATTGTAACTCAATTTTTACAAGTTTTGAATGGAATATGTATTCAGACACAATTCTATAGAGTCCAAGAGGGAATGTTTAGACGTTTCATAAATTTATAAGGATTCCCATATTTTTATTAATGGTCTTAGGATTTACCACAACACCATTCACCCTTTTCAATCCTTAATGAATTTATAGACTCATTTGCAAGCCTTCTCAACCAACTTTGTGTATGGACTATGTGTGATACTCAAAGCAACACAAGGTTTAGATCAACTACCACAAGAATGTATAATCAAGTTCATGTAAATAGATAAGTCACTTCACAAAAATCTCAAAAAATGACTACCAAATCTTTTTGGCTTATCTCAAATTTCCATACAAATCTTGTCTACTCTTAAGAGGGACTTTTTCTCCATTAACACATAATTCTATACTAATGCTCAAGTCTACAATAGTGAACCATATTACTCAATATGATAGTGTATCTCTTCTATAAATGAAAATACCATATAATCAGTATATATAATTACTAATCTATGTAATATAAGAAATACTCACCATTAATACATTATCTTATTATTTACCTTGTTTGTCACTATATTTAATTACCATTCGTAGAATAAAATAAAAAGAGTCTTTGTCAACAACTTTATTTTATTCACTGCTCTTCTATTCATCTACCTCAAGAATTTATATCAATTTTAAAACTAATAACACAAACTTTATATCTCACTATTTTTTATGATTAAAATTGTACCATCAATGAATCAACCCTTTTACCAATCCCCAAGGTCAATTTGGAATTATACCGAGCTAATCATAGGGGTTCTAAAGGCTCAATTAAGATCCTAAAGACATGAGGGGTTTTTTATTACAAATTCTAGGAAATAATCAAAAAATTATCAATACAACTTATTCTATTATAATAATTATAAATCCATTTATCGAATCATGAATCGGTTAAGATAAGAATCTATAATCTATTCTATCTAACAGAGAAAGTCTATAAATTAGATAGTCTCTTAAAAAATAGAAACCTGATTCTATAATATATGTATATTAAAATGATATCTTTGCTTATTGATTATAATGTTCTCAAAATTAATCAAAATTAGAAGAGATATATCAAGGATAAAGAGAGAGAGAGAAACACGTAAGCAAAAGAGAAAACAAACTACAAACAATGCAAACAATTAATCCTAAAGCAAAGAAAGAAATAAACCAGAATTGATAACAAAACTAAGAAAATATATATTCTAAATACAAAATAAAATAAAATAACCTCTAATAATATAAATTAATCTAAATGCAAGAGACAAACTAAAACCGATCTAAAATAAGAGAAACTAGAGAATTTAATAGGGAATTATTCTAATAAGACCAACTAAAGATTAAAAAAACTAAAGATTAAATATAAATGAGTGAATCTAATTAAGAAACAATTTTAAAACTATAAAATCAAAGAGAGGAAACTAACTAAGAAATAAAACATACCTAAAATCTATTTAAATTTAACTAGCAAAAAAACTAAAGAACTTAAACAAGAAATTAATCTTAAACTAAAAAATAGTCACTAAACAAAAATAATGTAATCAAATTCAAACCAAGATAAAAGATAGAAATAACTAGATATAAATAGAAACTAATGATCAAAACTGAGTTCAAGGTAAGAGTGATTATAAATGACTAAGAAATTTTAGTAGAACAAGAAAACCTAATCAAAACTAAAAGTACACTTAAAGTTTGTTTGAATTAGAACTAAACTAGATAAGATAAATACAAGGATATAAGAAAAATAGCAAATGATTAACTAGAAAATTGAAATAAGATATTAAATTAAAATTAGATTGAAATAGATATGGATATAAATATTAAATATATCAATCTATAGTAAATCAAAAGAAATAATAATTTGATAAAAATCTATAATTATCTAAGATAAAGCAAAGAACCAAAATAATCTAAGAACTAAAGAAGAGAAATGAACTAAACTAATTAGAATAGAAATGACTAAAGATTAAAATTATATTTAAGAATTTAAAATAGAAATGAAAACCATATTTAAAAGAAATATGAAAGATCTATTTATATTAAAGTTAGAGTTAAATAATTATAAAAGATATGCGAGTCTCAAAATGAGAGTTGTCTTAGCAAGAAAAGATAAATTTCATTGAGAAAACCAACATCATTTCTCTAAAAAAAAATTATTAATAACTTTACAATCAAAATATATCAATAAGATATCATGAAATTATGAAATGATCATCATTATTTAGGTTGAATACTTGAAATCTACCCATAGGACTGCAAATAACAATCATCAAAAGAAATTAAACTTAGAAAAATATTGATAATTAGTAATAGATGATAAATAAAACTAGATGTAACTATGTTTCATAATCAATTTACTCAACCATTAGATAAAGTACCATTGGTTCTATCTATAAAATATATACTATCTCAGAGAAGTTGCATAGAAAAAATAGATAAATGATTGACTTTAGAACATACTTAAGTTTTCAATCCCTATTGTGCTTCTATCTTCAAATGAATGATTGATATATTTTTATACCTTCAAATTAGTTTTGAAATAAGTTATAACTAACTTTAGTTAGTTATTAGTTATTTTTAAATAATTAAATTTTGACAAAGTCAATTAATTATAAACTAAAATTGGTTAAGGATAGATCTAATTAAGACTTTAAAAGTCTTAATTTGATCAATATATTTAAAATAATAGGCATAGGGTACTAATATTAATAGGTGGGGACCTATATTAATTAATAATATAATAGAATACATATCAATAATAAAATAAATAAGGCATAAATTGATAAATTGTATTCATGTTTAAACCACAATGCATTTTTAATTAACTTAACATACATAATTTTATCAAATTCAAAAATCACTATATTTACCAAAATTGCCAAAATTATCAAATCTAAAATATCAAGGTGTAAAGCTAAAGTATCAAGTTATGCATGAAAAATATCAACACTTAACATAAATTATCCCTTGGATGACCAATAGTCATCTAAATTTGATATCACTTCATTTATTTGTTTGTTCTATTCATGAAGACAAACATTATACACCATTTCAGTTGTAGGGAAAGGTAAGAATCTGGTCCCTAAATCAGTCATGTTTCCATCAACCTCTAGCTTAATTCTTTTTAGTAACCTAACTTTACTTGATGATTCAAGTTCAATCCTTTTTATAGTAATGTTCTTTTCAATAGTCTGTAGTGGAAAATCTATGGTTTTCCTTCTATTAACATACCCCTGACTTCCCAAAATCAGTCTCTTAGACCTCAAAGGGGTTCACTATGAGCACCTAACAAATTTAACCTTTTACATTTTCTATAAAGGTGTAGACACAAAAATTATGTCACACACACGTGTGTAACTCCCTGTGTCGAAACCCCTTTTTAACCTATTTTTCAATAATAACAATTAACCTCCCTAACCCATAATTTTACCCCTCACACATTTAATTAATTTAAAATACTTAATTAAGTTAATTAAAAAACCTTTGTGGAACCTTACATTGCCACTTCACCCTATGACTAATTCTCACTTGATGAGTCACCTCAAAACCTGGTCTCCTCATCTTAACCACCTAGGACTTATTCCAACTTCCAAACTAAATTCCTAATCAACTACCTCTTTCCTAACCTCTTATTTTTACCATTTTATAATGGGTTTTACACTTGTAAATGAATAAAAACATAAAATAGGCCAAAAATAGTAAGGTTTACCTATTTTAGGGCTGTCAATGTCAGTCAATCTATGGCTGACATCGACAAGATCACCAACATTGATAATATAAGCCAAACTCCAGCCTAAAGTTCAGGTCAGTAGAAATTAAAAAAATTGATTATTACTTGCATTCAAGCTCTTGGCATTCTAATTTTTGACATCTTGGATTACTATCATCTTACATAAGTCAATAATGATCAACAACTAAGCTCTTTAGGACCAACAACACCCACTTATTCTCTCTGTTTAGGCATTTAGGTTTGGACTCCCTACTAAGGACCATCAATCTAGAACATATCATTGAATAACCATAGATAAGTACATCACTTATCATATATGTCTTTTAAACATTTATTCTACTATCTTTTTATATCTATTGTGTATTGCTTTATACCCTTCTAGCTGAACCCCTATGAGGGAGTTACAAAGCTTCCTCACTTATTTTCCCTTTACCTGACACACCAAACCTCTAACTAGATTTACTCAAACCATACTCTCTCTCTCTCTCTCTCTCTCTCTCTCTCTCTCTCTCTCATAACTCTATCTGACCTCCCAAACTTGATCAAAACCATTTCCTAGACCTATAAAAGCCTTCTACAAGCCTCTAAGTAATTATTTCCCATACCAACCTCAATAGCCTAACCAACATCAATCACCTTCACCACTAACCTCAATAGTATAACCGATATCGATCACTCCCCTACTGATGTTAGTGGCTGTGGATTCACTAACCTTTTCAAAATCTACACAAACAAAATACACCACCTAAACCCTGTCACTCTCTGCTACATACAACTTGTTAACAATGGTAGTATTATCTCTCTTTCACTCTCTCTTTACCTCTCTTTCAGTTATTCATTATTATTTTGTCTCTCAAAAGTTTACTATCATCTCTAAGGAAGTTTCACACTTCCTACAATAAGTATGTAGCTTGGCAGCCCACTCATTTAACTACTAACAAACATCTTTTGGTAGTGCTTTCTTACTTGCATGTAGTCCTCCCTAGCCAAAGAAGAGTGCTCACAATGTTTGGATATGGTGTGCAAACCAATCTAGGTTCTTTCTAATCACTTATCCCCATCATTATTTTTTATTTCCCTTTAGACATGAAATAGACAAATTTTAATGAAACATTTATGGCACACTCGGTGGGACCCTAGAGTTTTCCTTAGGTTCATTTATTGTTGTAAACATTCATATAGGTGAATTATAGTGAAAAATTCATTTCTTGCACTTCCTCCTTCTCTTATCCCTTAAAACAAAAAAAAATTAATATTTTATTTTCTATGTAAAAAGTATTAAACTAAAACTTTCTTTCTTTCTCTTTGCCTCTAAAAGCAATTTATCATTTTATTTTACAAGTTAGAAAAAAAAGAGAGAATCTCTTCTTTACTTCTTGCATGTACATTAGGATAATGAAATTCATACTCTTCCTATTTCATCTTTATTTTCTTTCAAATCTAGAAATTTTAGATTTGGGTTTAAAAATTACTACATTTCATTATTTGCTTGTTGCATATTAACTCACCTAGTTAATTACAAGAATTTTGAATAAACTGTAGTATACCTATGTTACACAACCAAATAGATCACCTTACCCTACCTATCTATCCCACTTGGATTTCACCACCAAGGGGAGAACCCACTCCATTCTCTGGCAGAGTATAAAGTCTATACAGAAGGTGTATTTTGGCAAAGTGATCTAGCTTGGCTCCAAGTTTGTGAAGTGCAAAGAGAAAGCTCATATAACAAGCCATGTACCTGGTCTAACATAGATTTCCTCTTGAGCACTAAACCTAACTTGAAACCAACTCTAGATTGCTTTCTAGTATGTTTGATAACCAAATTCTCTTCTCACTATCTGATTAAGACATAAGCCAACATGAGACTAAAAATTAATTTCTAGGACTAAATAGTTATTGGTTGCATGTTCTTTTTCTACTTTTATATTACCTTTTATATTTTGGAGTTGGTAAGGATGTTTATCTATTGATTCACAAAATCAATACTATTTCTAATACTTTGTTTGTATAACCTATTATCTCAAGTTTTATGAGTGTTCTTCCTTCTTAAATAGACCTCTTACATCCAATTTTTTTACCTATTTTCAAATTTTGGTTTCTTAAAACATTAGTTTTTCATCTCCTAGGATATTACAGTGACCAATATCAGTTAACTCTACCAACATTGGCATATTTTACCTACCAACATCGGTTAATCCACTGACATCAGTAAAACATTTCTACCGACATTGGTCAAGTGATTGATGCTGGTGGCTATGTAATTTCATCTACTCAAAACAACAAGATAAAATAACCCACTTACCCACACTCAAACTTGGTTTTTCCTTATTCTATTTCTAATACAGGGTAGTAAGACTATTTATACTTCCCCTTTGTATGGTATTTACATGATTCCAAGCCAAAATTCTTGTCAATTATGCAAGATGGAAACCACTTCTACCTTCCTCTCTCACCTCTTATTCTATCATGGATCATACTTCATATACATAACATACTCCCAACCATAACAAAATTCCCATTATGCCTAAAGGAGATCAAAATTTTGCTAACTTTCTTGATCACAATGTGGTAGCCCTTCAGCATTACCTTGCTATGAGCCGGACCCATAATTCTTTGGGTGACCCAATCTATGGTATGCCAACCTCTCTAATGTAGATAACCTTAGTTTTAGTTAAATCCACTATTTTCCCCATGGTTACCCAAACCACCACTATTATGAGTAACCTAACTATAAATAATGTCTATAGTGTAGCATCTCTAACTGCCCAATCCCACCTAGACTCTAGTGTAACTTCCCTACTTTCACAACCACAACTAGTTTAGTCAAGTCACACCCCATTCCAAAATTTAGTGGTACCTATTACATATACCTTCATACCTATAATTACCCAGGTTATGACTCACCCTTCATCTAGTCTAACCATGCCAATAATCTAACCTATAATAACAACAACTAACTAAGGCATAATCTTCAACCCAATGGGATAAGCCCCTTTTCTTTCCACACCCCAACGTATGACTCATTATCCTTATGTGGCTCCAACACAACCTCAACAAGCTATGTCATATGATCCCTACTTCTTATCAACTTCTCTATAACCTAGGAGGTATTCCCCAAACTAATCTCCTCCAGACCTTATTAAGATGCCGATGGATAAGATGTCTAATCCAAAGACATTTGTTTTTGGTTCAAAGAATGTATTATATTATAATCAGATATGAAATGAACCAATCCTTACTTCTATGCCTATTCACCCTTATCCAAGCCAATGGTAACCCCCTAAATTTACTCATTTATAGAGTAAAGAGGACCCACAACAACACTTATGAGCATTTATACATGTTTTTAATTTAATAGGGCATGATGATGCATTACTACTTCATACTTTCCTTATGTCTCTTTTAGGTGCTGCCTTAGATTGGTATAGATCTATTCCTCATCATTCCCTTTTCTCATTTACCCAACTCACACAAATATTCCTATACCATTTCTCTATTAACATTTCTAAGAAGTCCATGTTGTTTTATTCTCCATGGGTGCATTCAAAGCCCCGGGTCCTGATGGCTTTCCTCCTATATTCTTTCAGGAATATTGGGAGATAGTAGGAGTGGATCTTACAACTATTGTTTGTGATTTTTTAGATCAGGTAAAATTTTAAAACAAGATAATAATACCTTCATAGTACTTGTTCCTAAAAAATCACAACCTACCTGATTTCAGGCCCATTACTCTATGCAACACTGTTTATAATTTATGTAATAAAGTGTTGGTTATGAGGATTCAACCTTTCCTAGACAAAATTATTTCTCCTAAAAAAAAAGGTTTCATCTCAGGCAGGTAGATTCTTGATGTTGTGATCACCACACATGAGACTATTCACTCCATGGATAAGAGCAAAATCTCTGGTATGGCTCTCAAGCTAGATATTTCTAAAGCATATGATAGAGTCTCATGGACTTTTCTATTCCAAGTGATCAAAAAATTTGGGTTTAATGATAAAATGTTTCACTTGATATGGAACGTTGTCTCTTCTACAAAATTCTTGGTGCTGGTAAATGGTGTACTTAGATGGTTTTTCTCGTCTTTGAGAGGAATTAATCAGGGAGACCCTCTCTCCCCCTACTTATTAATCATTATGGTAGAGGCACTAGGAAGATACATACAAGCAGATATAGCCTTAAAAAAGCTAGTGGGCATCAAACCTACCTCCTCCCTTCATCCTATGGTGGTGCAGCAATTTATGGATGATACAATCTTCTTTGGCATCTCATTGATTATTGAAGCTAGATGATGGAAGAATATCTTAAATAATTATGCCATAGAGTCTAGACAAAGGATAAATTTCCAAAAAATCAATGTGTATTTCTTCAACACTCCTAATGACCTTAGACATATAATCATTGATATATTAGAATGTGTTGAAGCTGCTCTACTGGCTACCTACCTAGGTCTCCCACTCATGGTCAAAGAGGTATCTCCTAGTTTTTGGAATGGAATTATGGAAAGAACATAGAGAAAACTTCTTGGTTAGAAAGGGAAACTCCTCAGTAGTGTTGGTAAACTGCAACTTCTTCGGGCCTCGCTGCAAGGTATTCCTACATACTTCCTGTCTCTTTTTAAAATTCTTGCATATTTTGCTAATAAATTGGAATAGATCCAAATAAAAATTTTATGGATAGGGGTGAAAGATAAATACAGAATGTCTTTAGTCATATGGTAAAAAGTGTATCTTCCAAAATCTCATGGTGGACTCAATATTATGTCTATCAGGAACATGAACAAAGCCCTTCTCTCAAAAATTAGTTGGAACTTGATCCATAAAAATAATGATTGGGGGAAAATAATGTATGACAAATACATGCATAGCATTGATGATTCCAACTTTCTTTAATAGATGGGATTACCCTGGGGATCTATGATATGGAATAAAATGCTAAAAAGGAGAAGCCTTCTTAAACAAGGAATTAGATGGAAACTTGGAAATGGCTAGTATATTAAATTCTAGGATGATATCTGATTAAATGAAAAGTCTCTCATCACATAAGGAAACTATGGAGAGATTGTTGACTTGGCTACTCACATTTTTGGAGATAGAGTCAGTGATTATATGGAAAATAACAATGGGATATAGAGATGGAAAAATCTATTGGACTACTGTGATCACTGGCCTGAGCTTTCCCCTAGAGTGTGAGAGATCTAGCAGTGCATTCAAGAGATTAGAATCCCTCTCTTCCCTCATGAAGATGAATAATACTGGTGGCCAGATAAGAATGGATCATTCTCTATCAAATCTACTTACCATCTACTCATTCCTAAAGCTCAGAATAAAGATGTATGGAAAAAGGTTTGGAATTATAAACTTATTCCAAAAATTAACATGTTTTAGTGGGTTGTTGCTCATAACAAAATCCTAACGTAGGATAACCTTCAAAAGAGAGGGTTTACCCTAGTTAACATATTTTTTTTATGTGGTTCAAAAGAGGAATCAGTTTCACACCTCTTCATCCATTGTGATTTTGCCCAAGAATTATGGGCCACAATACTTAATAACTTTGGTATTGAATGGGTACATAATTCTTACCTTAAATAAGTAATCCTCATCTAGAATCCAACCTTCACACATCCTTGGCTTATGGAATTATGGAAGCAAACTCTACCATGTTTGAGCTGGATTTTATGGAAAGAGTGCAACCACAGAATTTTTAGGGACACTATTAGAAATGCATCTCAGGTGTTTCACTCCTTTGTTAATACCATTATGGAAAGTGTCACAATAGCTCATATTCATGCTATACAGAAACCCCTATCTCAAATTCAAAACCAAATTATAGCCAAATGGAAGGTTTTAAACCAGATCCCTAGGTATAATAACTCCAAAATTCTATAGAGACTAAATACTAAATGGATTCCCTCAAAGCCTAACTGAATGAAACTCAACTTTGATGGGGCATCCAAGTCAGATGGTAAATCTAGTGGAGGAGGAACTATAAGGTATGATAAAGGATGGATGACTGTTGTTTATGCTGGTGGAATAAGATGCGAGAGCAACAACTATGCTGAAGTAATGGCTCTACTATGGGGGTTAAAGTTGGCTATATCCCTAGGAATAAGGAACTTGAGTATACAAGGAGACTCTAGAATGGTCATAGATGCAGTTAATAAAGCATCAAATGTGGGAATTAAGATAAAAGACATCATTACAGATATTCAATTTCTTTTACATAAGTTCTCCATAGTAGATATTTCCCATGTTTATAGAGAGGGAAATAGGGTTGTTGATGCTTTATGCCAATCTTGGTCAGCAATTTTTAGGTTGGAGGGTGTGGTGACAAGGTGTTTAGATTCACTTAAACATTAGGGATATTATTCATAAGGAAATGACTTGTCAAGGATGAGGCACATTTATGACAAGGATAGCTCTCGAAGGCGGTCTATTTGGAGAGGGCCATCATGGATTTCAAAACTTGATAACTTTGGTATTTGTTTGATAATCATTCATGATTCATTATATCATGATGTTGAGGCATGTAGGTCTCATTATGAAAATCAATGGGAAATAATTTCCAAGCATGGGAGTAGACAACGTCACCTTTGCAGGGTATTTTGAATAATGAGCCATCACATCTTCATTATGCATAAACAAAAACAAGGGTTAGTAACCATTTCAAAGCTAAAAGCTGAATTTAGGAACTCCACGGTTTGGGTCTAAAAATACAAAATAGGAGAAACCGTATTTGAATAAAACCAATCTCATGTTACGAATTCAAAGATAATCCACTAGTTTGGCATTATTGTAAAGAAGGAGGAATCAACCCATATCTGGAAAGGCTTAATGGGTTCGATGAAAACTTGTCTGAACAATTTGCAAGATCTTGGTTAAATAGGTGGGTCACAGTGGGTAGAATCAGTTTTGAAATATCCAAAAAGGTGATTGCTATGGCCATGAGAATGGCCATGCAGGGAATAAAATTTCAAAGGAAAACAAAAATTATGGATCATGCAAGCCAATAATTATTTTCAAGAGAGGGAGAAGAACTCATCCCATATCAAGGAGGATTTAAGCGTGCTAAACCTTTAGAGCCATGGGATGGAGTGTGATTCATTCTCATGAAGTACTTCATGCTTGAAGGTTGATTTACCAAGTTTTACAATTACCACCTCCCTCTGTCAAATCACTTCAGGCATAATGTTATTATTAGTTTCCCTTTTTACCTACTCTCCTCTTTAAAACACTTTGTCCTTAGGGTGAGAGATAAAATTGTGAAAATGCTGGATATGAACCCTATTCCCCCACACCAAGGCCTAATTTTATACTTATATAACTTTCATCAAGCCCTTGAGCCATCCAAGACTATCAAAATTGATAGTGGAGACATTCCTTCCAATCCAATGTCTGGCGATGCTATTAATGAGTCCTATTTCTCTCTTTCTCCCACCAAAACAAAAGATGTTTCTTTCTCCACCCCAAAAGAGACCCCTATTGACACCCTCATCTCCTTTACAAGCAAGAAGGGTAAGTATAGAAAGGTTGATGAGGAGGAAGAGAATATTAGAGAGACCATGGAGGGTACCCACAAAAATATGGGTAGGGCCATGGGGGCCAAGGTGGTAAATCTTATGTCTTCCAAAATTAATAAGGAAGGCTTATCCTCCAAAGTTTGAAGGTCAAGGAAGATTACTGGTAAACCCACCGAAAGGCCAGACTGATTGATTACTCAAAAGTGCTTTAGAGGAAGCAACCCAAGAGGAAGAGTCTAAAGAGCTGGAAATCTAGGAAATTTCTTAGGACACTGGAGGGAAGTAGGGGACTAGGAATTTTGAGGTTACTGAGGAGCATGGTGTTGACACTATGGAAAATAATGACAATAAGGGGAAAATTTATGTCGAGGAAGCTGGCAAGGAAATAGAGAATGAGACTGATTGGAAATCTAAAATTGGGGCCCTGAAGGATCATATTCAGAGGCTGGAGCAAATTTTCACCAAGGGACTCTGAAATACAATTCTCTTGAACATGTCTATGCTGAAAGAGGTGGGTAATACTGGGCATGCTAACAACATAGAGAATATTGAGAAACTTAATGATCTTCTCAAATCAATGGTTATGTAAGGATAGTCCTCTCTGACTCTGGTCTTTCTATTTCTTGTGTTTTGTATCTGTGTCTATTGTTTCTCAGCTAGTGCCATCGTCTCTCTGAAGGCATATTTTATTTGATTACCTTCTTGTATTTTTTTCTCTATGAAGGGTTAGACCCCTAGTTTTCTACCTTACCTTATCAAAAACATTTCTAAGAAAGTTTATATAATAGACCTTTAATCTATCAGACAATTTGATGATGATTTTATTGTAGATTTTGTCTCTCATTGGAGAAGTTTGATCAATCAACTATCCTTCTCCTTACCCCAACCTAAGATTAATGATATTTTCTCAAGGGCATGTTCTAAGCACATATTTTCCACATTTTGAGTATAAACTTTCCACATATTTGATGAGGCCTTTACAATGGCATGGAAACTTAAGGTTCATGATATAGATGAAGGCAACACCATGTTGCATAGTAATATACCCAATTACAAATCAAATGACTCCTCTAAATTTCTCCCTCTAACCAAAAATATAAATTGTCCACCAACACCATGATCATTAAGTCAGCCTCTTCCACAACCACAAACTAATCAAATTCCTTGACTTCCTAAAACCCCACCAAGTAATTCCAACAATGGTATGAACAAAGACAATACACTCCCATTGGGGAGTCATATACATCTATCTTGGAGAAACTATTACAACAAGGTGTCATAACCCTTCCTTAGATTAAACCTCTTATACAATTTGACCCTTCCCATCCTATCCAAACTTGGTATAAGGAAGATGAGTTTTGCAGTTACCATCGAGTTAAATGCCACAATCCTAATAACTATAAGACACTCAAGGACATTATTCAAGATATGCTTGATAGAGGTGATCTCATCTTAGATAATCCTAATTCACCCCCTAATCAAATTATGGATGTGTTCAAACACCCTTTTCTTAACTATTCACCAAATCAAACTATTATCTAGTCCACAACTAACTTAAGTGATCATAATAGACATATAGTTAATATGGTATTTCCTTTACCTCTAGCTCAACCTTCTACTCAACAATACACATCCATTACATTTACTCCTCCCTCATATTAAGTGGAACCTATTTCACCCATTTCACTCCCTCAATAGGAATATCCTCCTTTACCACTTCTTTTACCACCTAAAGAGCTTATAATGCCAATTCTATTTGTACTAATATTACGTATCCTCTTATCACTAAAAGACCACACCTTACCCATTCCTCAACCACATGTTGAAGGGAACATCATTCCTATGTTATACCCTCCTTAGGAACCTTCTTCACCTACCTCTTCTACACCTATATAGATTAGTACCCCACCCACTCCACCTTTGCACTTATAGGAGCTAGTATTATCTACTCCCATAATAGATGATAGACCTATTGTGCCTACTCCAATTATCATAGTAATACCCATGCTTTTACCTATGGAGGATCATACTTTACCCATGCCTCAACTACATATTGAGGGAGCCATAATATCTATGCTTTACCCTCTTGAGGAACCTTTTTCACCTACCTCCCCTCTACCCATGATAGACCATGTCTCTTCTCCTATCTCTATTAAGAGGAAACCATTGTCATTATTTCTCATCTTTGTCTTGAAGTATTAGAAACCAACAATTTCCCTATCTCTCAAATACGTTAGCCTTCTAAAGACACAACCTTAAGGCCTACGTCAACTTTGTCTAAACCTTTCTCATGTTTGGTCAAATGTCTAGAATTTCTTAACTCCATGAAGCTAGTTCATGTGGCATTTGGGACCATCTAAAACTCCTTATCCAACAAAATGAATTTCAATGCCAAACCTCTCACTACCCTTTACCCTAAGGTCTTTGACAAAGCTAGAGCTTCTTCACCAAAAGCACCTGAAGTTCAACCATATATGTTAGAACCCTCACCCTCACAAGAATCTACCACATTAAAGTAGATCAGACCCTTAGGTGTACACCCCATTTCTAATTTAATTCATCCATAGGTGAAATTAGATTTAACTCCTCAACCATAAGTTGGAGTTTCATAGCCTGAATTACAAAAAAATGTTAAGCTCCTTAGATCTCATCAATCACTTCTTTAACCCTCAAATTTAACATCCCTTTTGGGGCCACACCCCTCTACCTTAGTTGGAATATTTCCTAACCAAGAAAATAAAAGGTTAAGGTACTTCCACTTCTACCTTTTCCATTCAGTAGACCTCTCAAATCTAACACTAAGAAAGTGACAGCAAAACATGTAGCTCTACCATCACCAAACAAAGCACCATGTAAAATTACCTTTTTAGTACTGAAACACAAGAAGCTATCCACTCTTATTAGCACAATAAGTATGAGCCCACTTGTATGCTCTCAATGATTTTTCCTATGTCAGTTATTGAAATATTTCATAATAACTCTTCCTCCCATTAAGCCTTATAGTCCTCTTGGAATGAAGCCATCTTAGTTTGATGATACACAAGTGTGTTTATATCATCATTCACTTGGACACGATACTAATAGATGTAAATCCCTCACAATAGTCATTTAATAACACTTCGATATCGACACTCTATTCTATGATACTATCATTAACCTTTTTGTTATTCTACCTTTGGTATTTATAGTGCCTCTTACCATTTCACCTAAATTCAATCCTAAAGATGTCATTGTAACTCCTTTACAACCTCTTTCACCAACATTTCAAATCAACATAATTAATGTGGCCACATGGTCACAAAACCAAAAAGATAAAGCTAAGGAAAATGTCATTGCTCTTTAGGCCCATCCCTTCAACAAAGACACTCCTCCTCCTAATCCTTAGATTTCCATCTTGGGTTTTCCTAAAACAACATCTTTGGATGTTATTCAAAGCTTAATAGTGAAATAGATTCACCAAACTCATATGAAAATGTCTTTGTATGAGTTAATATAAAACTCATCCCAACATCATCAAGCTTTGATTAGTGATTTTCAAGTGATTTAGGTCTAATTAGATGATCCCCAACCTTTTATAGCTTTGGTCAGCTCCCTTGATTCCATCTTCCTAATTTATTTTAGTGATTCAGAAATTCCACTTCAACACCCTGAAGATTAGGATTATACCCTTTTTATTACCACATATATTAATCAAACTCATGTAAAAAGAGTCATGATCAATGAGGGATATAGTATTAATATTATTTCCACCCATGCCTACAAATAACTAGCCCTTTTTGACAATTTTATGTCTAAAACTGATGTAGTACTCCACTCTTTTAATGATACTACAGCTACTATGGTAAGAACTATTGTTTTACATATACATGTAGGTCCCCACACTATTTCTAAGCTTTTATATGTTGTGGAAGGAGAGTTACAATATAACATACTACTTGGACAACCTTGGATATGTGCTATGGCATGTTTACCCTCATGTTTGCACCACTATGTCAAATTTGAACATGATGGATAAGTACATGTTATACCTATTAAACAACTTCCATTTAAAACATGCAACATGACCTATAGCCCCAATGATGTTCTCATCCCATTTAAAACATCATCTTCTTTGCATGATACTTCTAAAGCTTCTATAAGCTCCACTCCTGTGGTTACTCAAATACTGGCAACACAAATTCCTGACAAAGATCCCATGGAAGAGACATTTTAACATTTATCACTCGATGAATATCATTTATTGATGCTTGACATGTTCTAGACTTCAAAAGAGTATGGAAGACTTCACATGTACCCAGATTATGATCCCCATATTATGATGGTCAGACTAAACTTGTTAAGAAAAAGCTTCACAAGATGCATCCTTGTATTGATCTCTATGTTAAAGAAGAGTTCCAAAATCTCCTTTCAATAAATTTTATCCAACCCATTGACTACCTAAAATGGATTTCCAATATTACTCCTATTAGAAAAGTGACTGAGGGAATATACATTAACACTGACTATCATGATTTAAACCTCACCTATCCAAAAGATGATTTCCCATTGTGAAGTATCAATATTGATCTAACAACCGGCCATGAGATTATATCACTTATGGATGGATTTTATGGATATAATCAAATCCTAGTTGTTGTTGAGGATCAACACAAGACAGCCTTGATTACCCCATGGGGGACTTTCTATTATCGGGTCTTGCCTTTTGGCCTAAAGAATGCCAACTTACCAACATGTCATGAATTACATTTTCCATGATCTCCTACACAAAATTATGGAATATTATGTGGATGACTTACTTGGAAAGTCTAAACTTCATCAAGATCACTTGATAGTTCTCAAAATTATATTTTCTCTTCTCTTCTAATATAACATTCAACTAAACCTAAATAAATGTGTCTTTGGTGTTCTTTTTGGTAAGCTCTTAGGTTTTATCATTTCTCTCCATGGTATCAAGGTTGATCCAGTTAATTTTAGAGCAATCCTAGAGATGCCTCCACCTACTAATATCAAACAACTCTGCAGCCTACAAGGAAAAATTTAGTCAATTCACCTCTTCATTTCCTAGTTGTCAAATCACTACCAACCCTTTCACCATCTCTTCAAAAAGGATGTCTCCTTCCATTGGAATATAGATTGTCAAGAATATTTTGATGCACTTAAATAATACCTCCTTTCCCCACTATTTTTTATTCCATCTAAGTAAAATTAGCCTTTCTACCTATACCTCTTCATAATAGACCATTCTCTATGTGTTATGATTGCACATCAAGATGACCAACATTGAAATCAGGTGGTTTACTACATAAGCCACACACTTATTGATTATGAGACTCGATATATCCATACTAAAAAACTTTGCCTTGCATTAGTCTTTTCCACCTCCAAGCTTTACCATTATCTCCTAAATCACAAAACCTATGTGGTCACCCAAATTGATCCCCTCAAATACATGTATTCCAAACCATATCCCAACCAATGTGTAGCTCGATGGCTCATTCTTCTTTCTAAAATCAATTTATAATTCATTCAACAAAAGTATATTAAGGGACAAATGATTGTTGACTTGTTAGTTGTTGGCCCTTTACCTAACAATTAGCCTTCAAACCTCAAATTCCCTGATGAATCCATTTAATTCTCTCCAATAATGACATATCCTATCAAATGATGATGTTCTTTGATGGATCTAAATGCCAACATGGTGAGGGTGTGTGGATCATTCTTATTCCTCTAGATGGTGAGCCTATGCTTTTGTCATTTATACTAGATTTTGAATGCACTAACAATATGGATGAATATGAGGCTTTGATTATAAGACTTCAAACATTTATTTTTTTGGGTATCAAATCCATAGCTATTTTATGTGATTCTCAGCTAGTGGTTGACTAGGTTAATGATTCCTACCTATGCACAAATGAAATTTTACAATGATATAAACATCATATAGATATGTTATTAGGATCATTTAAATCTTATCTCTTACAAACTATTTCTCAATCTATAAACAAGTTTTCTGGCATGATGGCTTTACTTACATCACACATACCCTCTTCATCCTCCTCTTTGAGAATCTATGTCACTATGCATCACTTAACATTACCATCCTATGTCTTAGCTAACATCCTCTTTGTCAGAAATGTAACAACCAACCCATATGACTTATGGAACAAACAACTCATGGATTATCTTTCCTTCTCTATTACCCCTTTTGATCTCTCCAATAATGAGAAATATGCCTTTATAAAACATGAAACTCATTACACTATCCTAGGGGACTTTTCTACAAGCGAGGTTTTGATGGTCTTCTCCTTAGATGCCTCACTAGTACTGAGACTCCCTTCGCTATTAAGGAAGCCCATGATGGGATTTGTGGTGGGCATTTCAATGGTCACATAGTTTTCAAACGTATCCTTTGACTTGTTTATTAATATCCCACACTTCATCAAGACTATGTTAATTATGTATGATGTTGTGTCATGTGTTAGTAACATGATAATCTCCTTCACATTCCTAGTCATACATTATAAGTTGCCAAAGACTTTTGGCCCTTCTCCTAATGGGGCTTAGATCTAATTAGATATATTAACCCTCATTCATCCCTCCATCATCATTTTATCATTATTTCCATTGAATAATTCACTAAGTGGGTCAAGGAC
>JARHVA010004740.1:577500-590000 GCA_037957365.1 Torreya grandis
AACCAACATCGGCAATGTTTCCATATTACACTAACATTAGTAATGTCTATTACCAATGTTGGCACCATTCCAATAATATTTTCCCCAACAAAGTAACCCCAAATTTTTAGGTTTTACCCATACATTTGAGTAATTAGAGATCACATATATCTCCATAACCATGAAAGATTCCATTAGAGATCACTTGCATCTTCACCCATGATGAATTTACTTGGAGATCATGAATATCTCCTCACTCATTGACCCTTTTACACCAACCTTTCATTACTTGTCTTAACTGCTTATGTTATTATGCTATAGTTGTCTATTATACACACACATGTATATTAGCTGTTAGGGATGGTAACCAAACTCATCTTGTCACCTTCAACCCTTTTATTTTTCCTAGGGGCACTTCTTACCTCATATACCTAGGACAAATCAACCATTAGAGTTATAAATTTGATTATTTTGACCTATCAGCTATCACTTATATGCTATACTTTGGTTACTTCTATCTGAATCCTCCTTAACCTTACCTATTCTTGATTTTGTCAACTATAGATCATTATAGTATACACATACAGAGTGATACTCAATTTTCCACCACTCACCCAACTACCTTTTTATCAAACCAATATAATATTATGGTTTCTCCTCTATCGATTCCCATTTTGAGGGTGGATACCTCATCCAATACTTGGAGCATCTAACTCATATTTATGTCTTGCAAACTTGTCAATATAAATTACATGACAAAAAGGGGTAAATTTAGACACCAAAATTACATCACACACATGTACATAATTCGCTATGCCAAAACCCCTTTTCAACCCAATTTTCAATTATAACAATTAACCTCCCAAACCCATACTTTTACCCCTCACACATTTAATTAATTTAAAATACTTAATTACATTAATTAAAAACCTCTATTGCCACCTTACCTGGCCACCTCACCCTATGACTAATTCTCACCTAATGAGTTACCTCAAGACTTGGTCTCCTCATCCTAACTACCCAAGACTTATTCCCACTTCTAAACTAAATTCTTAATCAATTACCTCCTTATTAACCTCTTATTTTTAGCATTTTATAATGGGTGCCACACTTGGCATGAAGAAAAATAGAAAATAGGCCAAAAATAGTAAGGTTTACCTATTCTAGGGCCATTGACGTCGATCAACCCATGATCGACATCAACAGGATCGTAGACGTCGGTAATATAAGCCAAACTCCAACCTAAAGTTTAGGTCAGCAAAAATTACAAAAATTGATTGTTACTTACATTCAAGCTCTTAACATTCTATGTTTTGACATCCTAGCTTACTATCATCTTACAGAATTCAATAATGATCAATAACTAATCTCTTGAGGACTAACAACACCCGCTTCTCTATTTAAGCATTCAAGTTAAAACTCACTGCTAAGGACCATCAATTTGGCACATATCATTCAATAACCATAGCTAAGTATATCACTTATCCTATAGGTATTTTAAAAATTTATTCTACTATTTATTTATATCTATTATGCATTTCTCTATTCCCTTCTGACCGAACCCCCATACGGGAGTTACAAAGTTTCCTCACTTATTTCCCCTTTGCTTGACACACCAAACCTCTGACCAAATATACTCAAACCATTCTCTCTCTCTCTCTCTCATAACTCTCCCTAACCTCTCAGACCTTATCAAAACCATTTCCTAGACTCATAAAAGCTTTATGTAATCCTTTAAGCAATTATTCCCCTACTTACCTCAATAACCTAACCAACTTCAGTCACCTTCACCATCGACCTTAGTAGTATAAACAATATCGATCACTCCCCTACTGACATCAATGACTGTGGATTCCCTAATCTTTTCAAAACCTACCTAAATAACTTATAAAACACAAAAAAAATACATGACCTACACCCTATCAGTCTCTACTACATAAAACTTGTTAATAATGGTAGTATTATCTCTCTTTCACTTTATCTTTACCTCTCTTTTAGTTATTCATTATTCTTTTATCTCTCAAAAGTTCACTATAATCTCTAAGAAAGTTTCACACTTCCTAGAACAAGTGCATAGCTTGGCAGCCCACTCATTTAACTACTAATAAACATCTTGTGGTAGTGTTTTCTTACTTGTAAGTATTCCTCTCCAACCAAAGATGAGTGATCATAATGTTTGGATATGGTACACAAATCGATCTAGGTTCTTTCTAATCACTTATCCACATCATTTTTTTCTTTCTAATCACTATGACCACCTAAAAAATTTAACCTTTTACATTTTCTATAAAGGTCTCCAGGAGAAGGTGAAACTATATCTAAAGGGATAACCATCTTCATAAGGACCTTGGCATGGGTTGTCTCCACTTTAAGATATGTAGGTTGATTGACAAATAACTAGTTAGCAGGTAATGGATCATCAACTAGTTCACCTCTAAAATTAGGGGGATAGATAGGAAATGTCAAGGATCATGAATTAGATGGTAATAATAACTAATTTGGGAGTGTTCATGAGATCCAAATCTATGGCCATAAAAACCCTTATAGCTTCTATAGCCCCTATTAACTATGTTAATAAGTAGATTACTCAAAATATTCCAAAATTTTGGGTCATGGGCATCAAAGTGAATGCATATCCTTGTGCCTCTATGAAACTTAGGCCCAAAATGTCTTGCACAAAATCCACCTCTATTAAAATATCTTTTAGAGCTTGATTGACTACCACTTCTATTAGAATTTTGTCCCCATCCTCTTTCATCATTACTGCCTACTTGTTGGTCCCACCTAGACATAATGGATAATCTAAAATATAGCATCAAAATCTAAGCTTGGAAATACATGTTCAAAAACAAAAAATTAAAAATGAAGCAAAAGAATTCATTACACTAAAATTCACTACACTATATCTTAACCCAAATTGTATTTATCTTTATAAATAAAAAAATGTATTGATATCAATCAATGAATCTGAATCTCAATATCCATTTTTAAAGAAAAGTTCAAAACTTTAAAATTGAGATTAAAATTCAAATAAAACTTCATGTATTCAAAGTACCTTTACATCCATTCAAGAGTATCCACATATATATAGAGATCTATACCATTACAACCGACTAATTTAGATTTTCATTAAAAAAAATTGAAATTCCCAACATTGTTGAACACATTTTATATTGAAATTAGACTAGACTTCTGAGGTGATTATTATCATATTAAACTTATAATAGATAATCAACTAAAATCAACCATTTTGTGACCTCATGAATGCTGACATCCACACATATATGCATGATCCCAAAATCATCTAACACATATGAAAACTAATATTTATAATTTTTTTTGATGTAGGCTATCAAATTTATATAGAACCATTTAAAAATTCCCTAACCACTTTCATTATTTTGAATGATTCAAACTAAAACTATCCATTACTATTTATAAATCATGTACTTTTCTATTCTACATAAATGCTTAAACACTACTTTCAGATTCAAACTTGAGACATAAAACCTGAGTATGACACTTATTTTAAATGCAAAATATCTATGCAAAAATCCTTCCAACCAAATTTCAAAATAAATATAAACATTTCATGCATGAAAATAACTGATAAAAATTTAAAACTTTCCAATATTACAAACTTTTTTTATGACAAGCATCATTCCAACCCAAAGAGAGTAATAGGTGTCAAAACTTCTATATATTGGAGAGTTACCAAAACACATACACTAGACCATAATCTATAAAACTAAGTTTCCAACATGATACTAAACATTAAAACCCTTGACATATTAATTAGGCTTGTCTATCTATTATATACCAACCTCAGTAAGACACATTATTTTTATTATGAGACTAATAAAGATGCATCATTGTCAAAATAAATATTCCTTGAAATAATTTTCTAAATAACCATTCAAAAATATAAAACTCATACCTTATACCTCAAAATTCAACCAAAATTAGGAACCATTATTCACTTATTCCTAAAAATGGCATTGAATTTCAATGCATAAGACTGTGTTATTCATGCAGAGTAAGATAATAACTTTGAAACCTCAAAAACTAGAAACCCTACTGCATGTGGTTCTCAAAACTCTTATCTAAACTTTTATTTAGATAATAAAACTTTCCTCAATCATGTATGGGTTTATACAAATTCTAATAAGTCCTCATATTTTATTTGCATGCTTGCATGTACACACTTCCAGAAAACCCAAATCATGCAACCAAGGAATATCAATCTATTTTCAAACTTTTCAAGAAAATAACATTTCTTTCCAAAATTCAATGTGAGAAACTCATATATTTTAGAATACACTTATGAGTTTTAATTCACAAACAAAAGATAACAATCACATGTGAAATACTCACTAAAGATTTCAAACACTTCCCACATTATTCCATTTTTAAACAAAAAACTCAAAACTTATTCTCATGCAAAAAAAAAACATTCTAAACTTATCTTATTCATTCCAAACTTCATATTTCCATAAAATTTTTTTGAATAAAGAGTGATTTAAATTTTTTTATGGACATACCTGATTTCCACACTTGAATCCTTTGCCTAATATTTCCATCAAGACTTGTTCTACAACTCACCCACTATCCTACTAGAGCTTTTCTCCCACATAAAGCTTGTAAGAAAATGAACACAAATGAAGAAAAATAAACCTTTTATTTACCAACATAAACTCATAATCAAACACATGACATGTTTATTCCCAATTAGCTAGCATTAACTTAATGGCATAATTAGCAATCCTACTAAGTTACTTATTGGTGCTAACAAATTTATCCAAGACTAAATCTTCATAGAAATTTTTATCTAAATTACATCATTCAAGTAGTTTGGTTCATAATAAATGTAAATATGCCACCAAATCTTTAAATAATCCTAAGGTACTACCAACACACAATCAAACTTAAATGCATTCACAAACTCACCTAGCTCAAAGTCTAATCTGGCAAGTGGTGTCCCACCCACTAAATACTTGCCTTGTCATCCATGGAGTCATAAGACTTATGCAGTTCATAATGACATCAAAATTGTTGATTAACTAATCAAAGTGACCAAAGGTCCTTATAATTATATCCCATTTCTTAGTAAATATTTGTATTTTGTAAATGAATCAAATGTTTCAACTAAGTTAAATACCTTGAAATTGCTTCTTGACCAAACAAAAGGATACTATTAGGCTAGTCCCATGACAAATTTATATAATACAAACCATTATGACTTAGCCTCAAAATTTAAAATATGCCATGAATGCTAGGATAGGTCCCCTTAGACAATTTATACATGAATGCAAAATATGTGACAAAGTTCCTTTTGCTCATTTTCAAGTGAATTAATATTTTTAGAAGAATTTTATGACATTTTAAAGGAATTAGTATGCTATAACTATCTCATCAATCATCAAGATACAAGAAATGTAAAATATCCTATTAACTCAAATTTGAAAACAACTAAACTTTAATATGCCAATTATGCTTCCATGAATTGAGCCATGTACTAGATGCAGCATCAAAACAAACTAGAATATCATTAAAATATGAGCATTACTAAAACATCCAAATCATATTAACATTTCAAATAACCAACATATCAAGTAGTGATGAAACTGAGTTATTCATCAAGTATAAATTTTTAAAATAGCTTTTGATTATACAAAAATTGATTGTAATATCTTTCAAAGTATCATATCACCAATGCTATCTGAATTATAAATCAAAGTAACTCATGAAGATCAAAATATCACCATATATCATCAAATATGATTGATAACTAAAAATTCATGCATCTACTGAAACTGTCAAAGTGCACTGAATATGAATAATAAACCAACTGATCATATATATATATATATATGCATATTTTATTCATTTATCTTCCATACTCTTCAAAACCACTTAAAACATAAATAAAACCTATCAAAAAATTATTACCATTTCAAAATCAAGCATGCATCTAAAAATACTATCAATCAATAGGGTCCTTGACATAGTTTTAGGCTTTATGATAGGGTCATCTCTATGGCAACAAGTATTGATTTATATAAAATTTGAAGGGGTGTATAAAATAGGCATAACACTAATGACCTTACTAATCAATTTTGTGTATAAAATTTGAGTAGCAATAAATAGCCTATTAGATAAAACAAAAATCACCTTGAGAGTATGATCTAGGAAAATCATTTCTCAAGTAGCTAAACACAAACCCCTTAAAAAATGATTTCATGCAAGGGATGGATTATTCGACTAGCATGGCATGAAGAAAGTGAAATGAATAACAAGGAATTTTGGGATGGATGCACAAATAATTACAAATTCCTTAAGTACAAAATCTAAAAATGAAAAAAAATACTTCTAAAACCAAATATAAGTCATCTATATTATTCATTTATTATGAAAAATTGAATTTTTAAGAGTAATTTCTAAAAATGAATGATACTTACAACACATTCATAGATTCTTTGCACTTTCACTTCATAATATGATATTTATCATTCTAAAACCTTTCATTAATCATTTGAAAATAAATAAAAGGAAAACAAACACAAGACAAAATAGAACAACAAAACGAAAAAAGGAAAAAAAGAAAAAAAAAAAAGAGAAACAAACCAAAAATAAAGCAAAAAGAGTAATAAATAGGTAACTAATCATGAAATAATTTTAGGTGATGGTTGTTTACTAAATAACATAGCCAATTTAATTCAAAATATTTAAGATGAAAAGCATTATTTCTAAGAACTATGGCAATTCTATAAGGTTTAAACCATAATGTATCAAATTTTTGATGTTTTTTAGGGTCATCATGAGCTTTGTCCCAATATAAAACTAAGTCACCAACATTAAAATTTTTACTAAAAATATTTTTATCATTTTTTTTTAACTCTTTCTTAGCCTTTCCTAATTTTTTTAATGTTTTTACCTTGGATTCATCAAGAGCTACCAAATCATGCAACCTTTGTTTAATTAAATTTGTATCTTTAGCTACATATTGTAAAGCAATCCTAGCTGAAGAAATCTAAATTTCTATTGGTAATGTAGTTTCAAACCCATATGCCAACATGAAAGGTGAATAACGAATTTCTAACTTAACAATAGTCTTATCAGCCCATAAGACTTTAAAAATCTTAATATGTCAATTCCTTTTATTATCACAAACTATTTTTTTCATAATAGAAATCATATTTTTATTAGTGTACTCAGCTTGTCCATTTCCTTGTAAATATTACTTAGAGGAATGACTAGAAATGATAGAATATTTTCCTAAAAATTCTAAAATATTATTTGAAACAAACTAGAGTCTAATATCAAAAATAATTTCATATGGAACTCCAAATCTAGAGAAAATCTGATTTTTTAGAAAATAAATTACTTCACCTGTTACTGATCATTTTAGTGTGTTTTCCTCAGGCCACTTGGTGAAATAATTCATGGCTATCAAACTATATCTATGACCTACAGATGAAGGTGCATGAATAATTGAAATAAAATTAATGACTCATTTAGTAAAAGGTTATTCAAGAATAACTAGGTCAAAAGGAATTGTAAGTAGCTTATCTCTTGCAACAAAAATTTGACAAGTCATACAAGAAGAAACTAACTTAAAAGTATCTTGAAACAAATTAGGCCAGTAATAACCAAGCCTCAAAATATTATAAGCTATTATTTTTGTAGCATAGTGTCCATCATAATTTTCTTCATGGTAGCCCCTAAGAACTTTTTGAGTTTGATTATGAGTAAGACATCTTAAGAATACACCATCATGATTACTATAAAATAGGAAATTTTATTATAAAAAAACTTTAATGCTTTTAACCTTAAGGAATGTCTTTATTTTTTATTTAATTTTTTAGGACAAGTTTTATTTTGAAAATAATAAACTAAATCATGATACAAGTCATCTTTAGCTAATAAAATGTTCCATTCATTCATTTCATGTCCAAAATTAAAATTTTTAGAAAATTCAGTGAATTTCATAGTTTTTAAGTGTGGTTTTGCATTTAAATTTTCATCAACTGATAGAACTAGGACATTAATATTTGAGGTAGTATTTTTATCTAAGTGATTTGTTATTTCATTACCTTTAATATTTTTAAAAGTTTCAAATTCAAGATCAAATTATTGAATGTGTAAGATCCACTTAGTAAGCATTGAATAGTTGACTATTTTAAAAGATATGACAAAAGAGGAACATTAGATCACACAAAAACCTTGTTTCCCATTACTAAATATCAAAACTTAATCAAAGAAGAAATAAGTGATAAAACAAATTTCTTAATAAGGGGGTACCTAGTTTTTGTATCTTTTAAGACTTGGCTCATATAACCAATAAGTTTCTCTCCATTATATTCAAACTCACGATTTATTATAACTCCTATTGCCTTTTTAGTAGCATTAATGTAGAGGATAAACACTTTATTTAAATTAGGATTGGCAAGGACATGAGCATTTACAATTGCATTTTTGATAGAATTGAAAGTTAACTCAATATTTTCATCCCAAATATAGATTTTATCTTTCTTAAATAATAATTATAAAGGATTAGATTCATTAGCAAAATTAGAAATAAATTTCTTGACTAAATTAATTTTTCCAAAGAAAGATCTTAAACTTGATTGATCCTTAGGAAGATGTAGTCCTTTTAGAGATTTAACACATTCAAGGTCAATACAAATACCTTCATTAGAGATTATGTGTCCTAATAATTTACATTTAGTCACACCAAAAAAATATTTCTTTAGATTTAAGTAAATGCCAAACTTTATACATCTCATGAATACTTCACGAAGATGATCTAAATGCTTCTTTCTTTTCTTGGAATGAATGGTGAGATCATCTAAATAAACTTGAATGATAATGCCTATCAAATCATAAAAAGCAACATGCATAGCCCTTTAAAAAGTGGTTCTTACATTAATCAAACCAAAAGTCATTTTATTTTAAGCAAAATTACATCTTCAAGTAATAAAAGTGGTTTTGTGTCTATCATCAGGATTCACAAAGATTTGATTATAAAATAAAAATTCATCTAATGAAGACATCAGTTTAGATCCTACAACTTATAAAATCTGATCTATGCTAGGTAGATGAAAATTATCTTTTACACTTTATTTAAATCTCTAAAATATATATAAAGCATAATATCACCATTTTTATTTTTGATCAGTACTAGATTAGCTACTAATTTCAAATATGTTACAAGAAAAATGACACCAATATCAATCATTTTATCCAGCTCTTTATTAATGGTGTCTTCTAATAAAGGTTTGATTCTTTGTATTTTCTTTCTGATAGGTTTGATACCGAGTTTAATATGAATTCCATGTTTAATAATACTAGTATCATAACCCTCAGTATCTTTGTAAGACCATGCAAATATATCAATACACTCTTTAAATAATTTATTAAACTTGACTTTTTCATTTTTAGTTACTTGAATTCCAAAATAAACATAATTATGATCTTCTTTAGTGCATAAATTTATGGGAGTGGTCTCACCTATGATTCTTCTTGATGGATCTTCTATTCTAGATATTTTTGGCTATTCATTAGGTGAAAACATAGATTCTAAGCTTACTAAACTAGCATGCAATATTTTAGTATTTAGTTGTAAATAATGTCCACAATTAAGTACATAGTCATCATGATCAAAGTAATTGCCTTTAAAAAATGAATCTATATGTTCACCACAACTAAACACATGCTAACTATCATTAATATCAGGAATATTAGGATAAAAAAATTTAACCAAAGGAAAATCAATAGTGCGCTCAATTTCACTCAAAGTTAGATTAGAAGCATAAACTACAAGTTTATCATATCTAACATTGAATTCCCTAAGAATATGCATGATATTGAAATCTTCAAAATTCTCAATTAGTGACCAAATTTTTGTGTATACTGATGAAAATGAGTTTGATTAGTTTTATAAATTTTGAGAACATGTCTTACTACTAGCTCTGAGTCTCCAAAAACTTCTAAATATTTAACATTCAATTCTATGGATTTTTATAATCCTAAACATAGTGCTTCAAATTTTATTGTATTATTAGTGTTCTTAAAAGACAATTTTAAATCACAATGAAATATTTTACTAATAGGAGATACAAGATAAATTCTAGCACCACTACCTTGCTGAGAGCAAGCCCCATCAAAGTAAAGAGACCATAAAATGTTTATTTTAAATATTTATTCATGTTAATTTTGTAATTCATCTACATTTAATAATTCATTAGTTCCAATATTAGTTTCAATGTAATAAATATTAAGAGAAGGTGATTGAATTGGAGTACCAAAAAAATTCCCCCTCTTAATAAATGCAATATCATTATTAACCAGATCCCAAGTTATATCTTTTTGAATAAAAAATATAATGGCTTTAGACCAATCCCTTCCTAACAACATTACATAATTACTAAGAATATCTAAGACTTAAATAGTATTCATGCATCTAATAAGTTCATCGTTCACAATATTAACTACTATGTCATAAAACTTACCACAAATCTTAGTTTATCTAGTTTCAAAACCAGTAAGTTTCCTACTATTTGCTTCATAAGATATACCATACTAATTTGTAATGCATTTAGACATGATATTCTCTGAAGCACCTATGTCTAAAATACAATTATAAATTATTTTAATTTCAATATTAACTGTGACATAAAAAGGAGTTATATAATTATCAAGGGGTCAAAATGTTGAGTGCAAATATGTTCAAAATTATTTTCCTCTTGTAAACTTACATCAGCTCTTAGATTTTTAACTACTTAATTTATCTTATCTAACTATCCTGAAAGACTAGCAACCTGTAGTAGAGAAAATATAGCTTTAATTGTTGATAAATCATCAATTATATTATAAGTTTAAGCATCAGTTTATTTAAAATTCTTTGATTTTTAATGTTGATACTAAGCATTATTATATCCAGTTTCAAAAGGATTATTTTGAGCAAAATTATCATTAAAATTATTAGCATTATTCTAAGTTGATTTACCTTTACCATCTAGATAAGGTTTATCATTTTCTAATTTATTATTTTATGGAGAATTATAATCTTTATTCCTAGCATTTATAACATAAAAATTCTAATTTTTTAAAGGAATTACATGAGTATTTACATTATAAGCTAAATCTTTAGTTATTTCATCTTTTCCTTGAAGAAGATATACTTTGAATTTAATAACAACTTGACATGTTTCAAGATTATGATATCACACACATTGTAAGAATAAGTAATATCATCATCTTTCATGACTTTATATGAATAATAAGGTTTATCATTTAGTTGCCTTTTATCAGAGACCATGTCATTTCCTAAATTATGTATTACTTTTAATAGCTCTGCATTATCTAAATTTATGCATGTAGTAGACCTATGTTTGAAACCTATAAATTTAAGCTTATTTTCATAATAAATACAAAATATTATGGTTTCATCATATTTATTAATATCTTTATCTTCTAAATCTATTTTGTATTTCAAAGGTAAAGCATTGTAAAGATAAAGTCTTGATAATTTCTCTTAAGGTCTAAGATCACCTAGGATCTTTTGACATAGCTTGATGAATCTACAAACAAAATGATACATGGTTTCCCTAAGATCCAAAGAAATGTTTGAAATATCATTAACTAAATCAAATTCTTCCTTGGTCTTACCAAAAGACAACTCCAACCAGTCTCCTACATCTCTTCAATTATTAATAACTTTAACAAGAAGACTAAAAAATTCTTGATAAGATTTAAAATTCTTAAACACATCTTTTCACTAGTTATTCCAAGAGTGGAACAAACTAATCTAAAGGCTTCTAAGTGATCTTCTTAAGATTCTCTAGTAGCACCAAACTTTTTTGATATATTCAATCCCTTACCTGGATGATTTTTGACATTGATTTGATTAGCAAAAATCCATGGTGCTATAGCTATTTGACATTCTTTTTGATTTTATTCTTCATATTTACCTTCAATGAGATATTATACCTATCTATTATTCTATAATCCATAAATGATATCCTCTAATCTCTATTCTTGTACTGGTTATTTTCTTAGTAACTAATTTCCTACTATTTGGTTTCTAGATAACTAATTTCCTGTTGGTGGATTCCTCAGTAGATGATCTACCATTGAAAGATTTAGTAGATTCTACCTAAAAAGAGTGATTATATTTAACCTTATGTGCTTGACCTAATTATATATTTGTAAAAGTAGTTTTAGTAGGCATAATAAAATCATCAAATGGAAATGAATCAGAAAGAAAGAAAATAAGTTATAAGCCTAGGATTAGTAGTTAAAACTCTATTTATATCTTGTTGAATTCTCTTATTAAAGTTTAAAACATCAAGTTAAGTCTCACATGTAAGATTTGAATACCAATCAATTTCAAACTCAACAATCTCTTTTTATTGATTTATAACTTCAATAACCTGATGAAGACTTTCAAGATGATTATACCAAGTGTAACATGTTAGATTGAAAGAAACATCAACTTGATCATCTTCTAAATCTATTAA
>JARHVA010004740.1:595000-715000 GCA_037957365.1 Torreya grandis
AAATTTATTTATGATAGTTTCCTAGGCATGCACAGTGAATATCAGATCTTGTCTCAGTCAGATCATCATAGTTTAAGATAAGTCTTATTTTCTCCATCTTATTACTATTTTTTAAAAATCTCTAATTACCAGTAAATTTCATAGATCATTAGCTTAAAATATAATCTATCACTAAGTCTTCCTACTCATCCATATTACTAGTGCATTCAAAATCTAGTTTGAAGGATAAAGGAAGAGGTTTACCATGAGGGGGGGTAAAGATGATGTCAGATCCTCCTCCTCATTAATAATTTGATCCATTGAAGAAGATGGTTACTTGATAGGTGAAGTTTTCTTGAGAGAGGGTTGTGATGAACTCATCTAGAAACTCAAGAGGAGGAGGTTGATTTATCTGTTAAGGGTGCTTCATCCAATTGGTTGACAATAACTTACCCTTTAATTGACTTATTCCCTAGGAGTGTTGGAAAAATATCACCTATATTAATTACTTCTGTATGAAATATAAGTAAATTAATTAATTAAGTGTTGATCAGACTATGTAAATTTATTTATGATTATCATGTAAATTTATTTCTGACAATGTCCCAGGCCCACATAGTGAATATCATATCTTGTCTTAGTTAGATCATTATATTTTAAGATAAGTATTATTTTCTCCCTCTTATTACTATTTTTAGAAAATATCTAATTACCAATAATTTCATAGATTATTAGCTTAAACTATAATTTATCACTAAGTCTTTGTACTCATCCATATTATTGGTACATTCAAAATCTAGTTTGAAGGATAAAGGAAGAGGTTAATCATGAGGGGGGATAAAGATGATGTCGGCTCCTCCTCCTCATTAATACTTTGATCCATAAAAGAGTATGGTTACTTGATAGGTTAATTCTACCTGAGAGAGGGTTATGATGAACTCATCTAGAAACTCAAGAGGAGGAGGTTGATTGTCTGCTAAGGGCAATTCATCCAATTGGATGACAATAACTTGCCCTTTAATTGACTTATTCCCTATAACTTTATGGGAGTGTTGGCAAACTATCACCTATATTAAATACTTATGTATGAAATATAACTAAATTAATTATTGATCAAATTATGTAAATTTATTTATGATTATCATGTAAATTTATTTGTGATAGTGTCCCAGGCCTGCATAGTGAATATCAGAGCTTTTCTTAGTTATATCATCATAGTTTAAGCTAAGTCTTATTTTCTCCCTCTTATTATTATTTTTAAAAAATCTCTAATTATCAATAAATTTCATAGATCAGTAGCTTAAACTATAATCTATATTAATTTCTCTCTCTTATTACTATTTTTAGAAAATCTATAATTATCAATAGATCCCTTTTATATATATATATTTAATTATTATCTTATCTTAGGGATAGTTAAGATAAAAATATATAATCTATTCTATCTGATAGAGAAAACCTATGAATTAGATAGTGTCTTGAAGAATATAAACCTAATTCTATAATATATGTATATTCAAATGATATCTTTACTTCTTTCTTATAATGCTTTCAAAATTAATCAAAATTAGAAGAGATAGATCAAAGAAAAAGAGAGAGAGACAAACATGTAAGCAAAATAAAAAAACAAACTACGAACAACTGAAAAATAATGAAAATAATTAATCTTAGAGCAAAGAAATAAATAAACCAGAATAGATAATACAACTAAGAAAAAATATATTCTAAATATAAAATAAAATAAAAGAACCTCTAATAACATAAATTAATCTAAATGCAAGAGACAAACTAAAACTAATCTAAAATAAGAGAAAATAGAAAATTTAATAGGAAATTATTCTAAACAAGACCAATTAAAGATAAACAAAGTTTGAAGATTAAATATAAATAAGGGAATCTAATTAAGAAAAAAATGTAAAACTAGAAAGGCAAAGAGAGGAAACTAAGAAATAAAACATACCTATAATCTATATAAATTTAACTAGCAAGAAAACTAAATAGCTTAAACAAGGACTTAATCTTAAACTAAGAAAAAGTAACTAAATGAAAATAAAGTAATCAAACTAAAATCAAGATAAAAGATAAAACTAACTAGATATAAATAGAAACTAAAGATCAAAATTGAGTTCAAGGTAAGACTGATTAGAAATGACTAAGAAATTTTAGCAGAATAAGAAAACTTAATCAAAACTGAAAGTAAACTTAAAGCCTATTTGAATTAGAAATAAAATAGATAAGATAAAACCAAGAATATAATAAAAATATCAAATGATTAACTAGAAAATAAAAATAAGATATTAAACCAAAAGTAGACTAAAACAGATATAGATCTAAATATTAAATATATCAATCTATAGTAAATCAGAAGAAATAATAACTTGAGAAAAATATATAGTTATCTATGATAAATAAAATAACTAAACTAATCTAAGAACTAAAGAAGAAGAACAAACTAAACTAATTAGAACATAAATGACTAAAGATTAAAATTATATTTAAGAAGTCAAAATAGAAATGAAAACTAGATTTAAAAGAAATCTGAATGATCTATTTATATTAAAGTTAGAGTCAAATAATTACAAAAGATATATGAGTCTCAAAATGAGAGTCATCTTAGCAGAAAAAGATAAATTTCATTGAGAAAACCAACATCCTTTGTCTACAAGACTTTGAATGATAACATTTCAATCAAAATAAATCAATGAGATGTCACGAAATTATAAAATGATCACCATTATTCAGGTTGAATACTTGAAATCTATGCATAGGACTAAAAATAGGAATCATCAAAAGATATTAAGCTTAAAAAAATTTAGATAATCAGTAATAGATGATAAATAAAACTAGATATACCTATGTTGCATAAGTAATTTACTCAACCTTCAGATAAAGTACCATTGGGTCTATCTGTAAAAGTTGTAGTATCTCAAAGAAGTTGCATAGAAATAAGAGATAAATTATTGACTTGAAAAAATACTTAAGCTTTGAATACATGTTATACTTCTATCTTCAAATAAATTCTTTATAACTTCTTATAATTTACACTTAGTTGTGAAATAAGTTATAACTAACTTTAGTTAGTTATTAGTTAATGTTAAATAACTGACTTTTGACAAAGTCAATTAATTATAAACTAAAACTGGTTAAGGATAGATTTAATTAAGACTTTAAAAGTCTTAATTTGATCAAAATATTTAAAATAATATACTTGGGATACTAATATTAATGGGTGGGGACCGCTATTAATTAATAATATAATGGAATACATATCAATCATAAAATGATAAATTTTATTCATGTTTAAACCATAATGTATTTTTAATTAACTTAGCATATATAATTATATAAAATTCAAAAATCATTGTATTTATCAAAATTGACAAAATTATAAAGTCTGAAATATCAAAGTGTCAAGCTAAAATATCAAGTTCTACATGAAAAAGTTCAACACTTAATAAAAATTATCCCTTGGATGACCAATAGTCATCTGAATCTGACAACACTTCAATTAATTATTTATCTTGTTAAAAAAGACAAACATTGTAATCCATTTCAATTATAGGGAATGGCATCAAATCTACTCCTTAAATCAGTCATAATGTCATCAACCTCTAGCTTAATTCTTTTTAGCAACCTGACTTCTGTTAGTGCTTTAGATTCAATTCTGTTTACAGTAGTGTTCTTTTCAATAGTCTATGGTGGAAAATATATGGTTTTCCTTCTGTTAGCATACCCCTAACCTCCCAAAGTCAGTCTATCAGACCTCAAAAGGGGTTCACTATGAGCACTTGACAAATTTAACCTTTTGCATTTTCCATCAAGGTCTCCATGACAAGGGAAAAGTACATTTGAAGGGATAACCTGCATCCTAAGGTCTTTGGCATGGGATATATCCAATTCAATCTATGTAGACTAATTAATAGGCATTTGGTTATCATGTAATGGATCATCAATTGGTTAACCTCTAAAATTTTAGGGCTAGATAGGCAAATGCTTAGGATCATGATCTAGATGGTGAGAAGAATTACTTTGAGAGTGTGCACGAGATCCAAATATATCACCACAAAACCCCTATAACCTCTATAGCCCATATTAATTGGGTTAATATGTAAATTACTCAAAATATTCAAAAATTCTAGGTCATAGGCATCAAAGTGAATGGACATCCTTGTGCCTCTATGAAACCTAGGCCAAAAATGTCTTACATGAAATCCACCTCTATTAATACCACTACTAGAACTTGATTTACTACCACCTCTATTATAATTTCTCCCCCATCGTCTTTCATCATTACTCCCTACTTACTGGTCACAACCAGACATAATGGATAATCTTAAATATAACAAGCTTGTAAATAAATGTTCAAAACGATAAAACTAGAAATGAAGCTATAAACTACATTACACTGAAATTCATTGCACTGTATCTTAACCCAAATTATATTTATATTTATAAATAAAACATAAAATTATGATATCAATCAATGAGTTTGAATCTCAATATCCATTTTCAAAGAAAACTTCAAAACTTCATAATTGAGATTAAAATTAAAATAAAACTTCATGTTTTCAAATTAACTTTAAATCCATTCAAGAGTATCCACATATATATAGAGATCTATACCTTTATAGCTGACTAATTCAATTCATATTTTCATAAAACAATTGAAATTGCCTTCATTTCCAAACACATTTTATACTAAAATGAGACTAGACTTCTAAGGTGATTATTATCATATTAGACTCATAATAGATAATCAATTTAAAACAACCATTTTGTGACCTCATGAATGTTGATATCCACACATATATGGATGAGCCTAGAATCATCTAACACATATACAAACTAATATTTATAAAAATGTTTGATGTAGACTATCAAATTCATGTAGAAGCATTTCAACATTCCATAACCACTTTCATCATTTCAAATATATTCAAACTGAAAATATCCATTACTACTTAAAAATCACGTACTTTTTTGTTCTACATAAATTCTTAAACACTAATTTCATATTCAAATTTGAGACATAAACCCTGAGTATGACACTTGTTTTAAACACAAAATATTTGTGCACAAATCCTTCCAACCAAAGTTCAAAATAAAGAAAAACATTTCATGCTTGAAAATTGCTGATAAAACTTTAAAACTTTCCAATATTACAAACTTTTTGTAATATAGTCATCATTCCAAACCAAATAAAGTAACAAGTGTCAAAACTTCTATATACTAGAGGGTTGCTAAAGCACATACCCTAGACCATAATCTATAAAAATAAGTTTCTAACATGATACAAAACATCAAAAGCCTCGACATATATAATCAAGATTGTCTATCTATTCTATACTAGAATTGAAATGAAAGATAAATTATTTTTATTCTGAGACTGATAAAGATGCATCATTTTCAAAACTAAATATTCCTTGAAATAATTTTCTAAAAGAACCATTCGATAATACAAAACCTAGACCTTATACCTTGAGATTCAACCAAAACTAGGAACCATTATTCACTTATTCCTAAAAATGGCATTGAATTTCTATGCACATGACTATGTTATTCATGTAGAGTAATAAAATAACTTTGAAACCTCACAAACTAGAAACCCTACTGCATGTGGATCTCAAAACTCTTATCTAAACTTTTCTTTAGATAAAAAAACTTCTCTCAATCATGTAAGGGTTTATACAAATTCTAAGAAATACTCATATTTTACTTACACAATTTCATGCACACACTTTTAGAAAACCTAAATCATGAAACCAAGGAATATCAACCTATTTTCAAAGTTTCCAGCAAATAAAACTTCTTTCCAAAAGTCAACATGGACAACTTGTATATTTTATAATACAGTTTTGAGTTTCAACTCACAAATAAAAGATAACAACTGCATGTTAAAGATTCATTGAATATTTGAATCACTTCCCACATTCTTCCATTTAAAAAAAAAACTCATAACTTATTCTCATGCAAATGAAAATCATTATAAACTTATTTTTTTCATTCCAAACTTCATATTTCCATAGAATGTTTTCAAATAAAGAGATTTAAAACTTGTCATAGACATACCTAATTTCCACCAAGACTCATTCTACAACTCACCCACTATCCTACTAGATCTTCGCTCCCACATAAATATTACAATCAAATGAACATAAATGAACAAAAATAACCCTTTTGTTCACAAGCCTAAACTTGTAACCAATCACATGATGTGTTTATTCCCAATTGGCTTGCATTAACTTAATGGTGTACTAAGAAATCCTATTAAGTTATTTGTCGATGCTAACAAGTTTATCCAAGACTAACTCTTCACACTTTTTTAATCCAAACTACATCATTTGAGGAGATCACAAGTATAATAAATGAAAATATACTACCAAATCCTTGAACAATATTGAAGCACTATGAAGACACAATCAAACTTAAATGCATTCTCCAACTCACATAGCTCAAATTCCAATCTAGCAAGTGGTATATAACTCATATAATACTTGCCTTATCATCCATCAAGGTGTCATAATACTTATGAATTTAATAATGACACCAAAATTAATGATTAAATAGGTAAAGTGACCAAAGGTCCTTAGAATTATATCCCATTTCTTAGTCAATAGTTATATTTCACAAATGAATGAAATGTTTTAACCAAGTTAAATACCTTGAAATTACTTCTTGACCAAACAAAAGGGTCGTCAATACTTTATGTATTAGGTTAGTCCCATGACTACTTTTTATAATGCAAACCATTATGACTTAGCCTCAAAATTTAAAATATGCCATGAATGATAAGATCGGTCCCCTTAGACAATTTGTACATGAATGCAAAATTCATGAAAAATAAAGTTCCTTTTACTCATTTTTAAGTGAATCTATCCTTTTAGAAGAAGTCTATGACATTTTCAAGGAATTTGTATGCTATAACTATCTCATTAATAATCAAGATACAAGAAATAAAAAATATGCTCTAGAACCTTAATCACCAAATTAACTATTAACTAGAATATGAAAACAACTAAGTTTTAATATGCTAATTATGATTCCATAAATTGAGTAATGTACTATATGTAGAATCAAAACAAACAAGACTACCATTAAATTATGAGCATTAATGAACCATCCAAAGCATATTAACATTTTAAATGACCAACATATCAAGTAGTGATGAAACTGAGTTATTCATCAAGTATAAATTTTCAAAATAACTTTTGATTGTACCAAAATTGATTGTAATATATTTTAAAGTATCATATCACCATTTCTATCTAAATAATAAATCAAATTTACTCATGAAGATCAAAACATCACCATAGATCATCAAATATGATTGATAACTAAAAATCCATGTATCAACTAAAACTATCAAAGTGCACTAAGTCTGAACATCAGAAAAACTAATCATATCTATAACCATATATGAATATTTTATAACTCCTAAAAAAATTAACTCTACAACACCTCCTATCCATATATGGACGTTTTTTTTATTTTTGTTTTTTAGGAGACTCATAAAAAACAAAAATAACTCTAGAACACCTCCTACCCTGAACAAGAAAAAAATGAAAATAAGATAACATCCATATAGGATGACCCTACATCATTTAATCCCTATAATCACACACTATATCACTTATGTGAAAGCTTTGAGAGCAATTTGTTGGACAAGTTACAATGAGGGGTCTAAAAATGCAACTTTTTGGCATTAAACAAATAACTTCTTGAGCTCCAACTAGAATTTCTACTTATAATACCTAAACCTTAGAATATATCACTTAGATCACATAAAAATAGGAAAATTACATATTATCACACTCCAACAATGTTCAAATCCACCCAAAAAAGTATTTTCACTACCATTTTAGAGCACGAAAAAATGAGCAATATATGTTATCAAAGTTTAAGTTATGATTATAAAACTCTAGTTTCGATGCTTCCTAACTGAAAAATGACACTTCCAATGGGGGTGGATAATTCATAGGACCATGTTCTTAGCTTCTCATTAGGCCCAATAGACAAACCCACCACCCATTCCAACCTCAAAAATGCTTTTCATAATATAATAAAAATGCATTTTTTAACCTAAGTTCAAATACACAAAAAATAAAACTCATAAGTCATTTATGTGAACTATTAGATATATCACCTACCTATTTAATACCTATAATCACACCCCATATCACTTAGGTGGAATCTTTTATAACAATCCATTGGACAAGTTGTAGTGGGGGGTCCAAAAATGTAACTTTTGGCACTGAACAAGCAACTTCTTGAGCTCCAACTAGCATTTCTACCTATGAGACCTCCACATAAGATTTTATCACTTTTCTCAAATAAAAATAGGAAAATTACATGTTATCACACTATAAAAAAATTAAAATCCACCCAAAAGTGCATTTTCACTACCATTTTGGACCATTGAAACACTAAAAACAAATGTTATCAATGTTTAAGTTGTGGTTACAAAACTCTAGTTCTAAAGCTTCTTGATTAAAAATTGACACTACCAACATGTTCAAGGGGGATAACATCTAAGACCAAGTTCTTATCCTCCTATTATGCCCGATCAACAAAATCACCACCCATTCTAGCCTCAAGAACGCCCTTTTCAATACATGAAAAATGTAATTTTTTAGCTTAAGTTCAAACACTCATTGAATGAAACCTATAAGTCATTTATTGAGTTTCAATAATGTCCTACCTAATATTTGATCAAGTCCAACCTGAGCTTCTCTTAGCTTCAATAATATAAAATTATTTATTGATAGTGTCAACCATGTGAAGGTGGAAGCTTATTTATCACTACTAACCTAAAAAAATTTGTTAATAAGTAATTAAAAATGTAATTTATATGTACTACCTATAAAATAAAAAATATTTGGTAAAATTTATTACATCTACATTTGAAAATTCAACATACCTATATATTTTAATCTAACGAACCACTAAGATCTGCTTAAACCTTGATAGTATCTAGAATAACTTCATGGTCTAACTTTCAAACTTTCCATAGTTTCCTATTTAATGACCTCCTATGATATTTTATAATTTAATATTCATTTTAAGAATTAAATTTGAATAGTGTAGTATCTTCCTGTGCATTTAAAACTCTTCAAACAATCATTAATTTGAATATTTTATAGGATATCATCGAAACCAAAGTTATAGTGACTACCACTGACCCAGTGTGATAGTCAATGTTTTCTCCATCTGTAATTAGGGAAGTCAATTTTTTATTTTTCTCTACAGTACTAATCAATGCCCTATTTTTTTATCCTCATTTTCAATAACTAAAAAAACATGCCTTGTACCATAAAAAAAGATTTTTAACAACAATATGAAGATATATAATGAGAATAAAGTGTACATAATGAAAAATATTCTACCTAGATGCACTAGATCAAATACATGGTCAAAGTCATTTGATGATGTCATATTTATAAGTTGTAATGTTGTTGGAACCTAGTGTTTTCTGATCATAATTAGAGATTTTCAACTCTAATCATCCACCCACTCTTGTGACTCACACTCATTCCAAATAGATTCCATGCATGCAAAATATAAACATGCCAGGTGTCTCATATGAATAGTCCAAGAACTTTAATTTGAGTAATAAAACTAGTGGAGGTCACTTTAACCCATTAGAGTCATATAATCCGCATACTTTGCCAATTTTTATTCCTCTATTAGCCAAAAATGTCTAAAAATAGTAGAATTTGGTTGAGCACCATGAAACATGCTCTCATTACACCATTCAACCATAGATTTTGCATTTGTCAAATGAACACCCTCTTCAAATTTTAACTCCTTTACAATATCTCTTTTTACACATGATCCAACACCATCATGCTCCATTTTCTACGGACAACCTTGTTGAAACTCCAAATGTGTTCTACACCATTGGTAATGTGCATCTTCCTCAACAAATAAAACATCCGTGCATTTTAAAATTATGTTGTGCAATTATCTAACCAAATGTAATGTTGACTAAAATTAATGTTACTCTAACTCAAATATTCATATAACTTCCAAAACCAACATTGCACATACTCTAAATAATGTGATCAATCATCATTGATATAGAAATGGTACTCCCTTAATATTTTCCATTATTACTTTATACCATTAGGGGCATGCATGAATGATATAGGCTTGAATATGGTAACTTTTGATGAGTTGTAATACTGTGATTGAACTTCCATTTGGGGTTTAAATGTGTATTTATTAGCAAAATCAACTAATAAAACAATCAAACCAAGTGGGAATTTATCCTTTCTTATCTTGAAATGTGCATCCAATCATCTAGCTTTATATGTGTGCCTTACATACTCAAATAATATTCTCCCTAAATTTGACCAAAAATTTAAAAACAAGTATCTTTTTTGTAACAAGTTCACACCTTTTATATTCTTTGTTATCTTTTACTTGATAATTCACTAATTTATATTTGATTAAACCAACTAATTATTAGCTAATTGCTCTTGTAATCTCCTCATGGACACATTTTTTAATATTGGTAATCCACCACAAATGTTACAATTTTTATTTAAATATATTTTATTGTAAAATAATTATCCATCTAGTCTTTTACAAAAGATAGTTGGAATAAATTTCCTAGTTTATTTTGGTGGTAATTCAATGCCACACTCCTAAAAAATGTTGTTAGTATGCAAAGTACAATGAATATGGAAAAAACATCATAGTGCATTAAAAATTCAACATTTTACCTACAAAAACAAGTGTATATGTCATTTATTTTTACATAAAATGGTTTGGATATCTCAAAATATCTCTAATAAATAAAAATTTATGGATGTTTTTCCAAAAAATTAGAGTATAATTATGTTTGATTCATATATAATAATTTTTTTTGATGTGGCTCATAGTTATGATAACCAACTCTTATTTTCATAACATTTATTGAATTGGGAAAAAGTCTTATATTGTCTTTCCAAAATTGAGCAAGTAAGTCTTTGAGAGTATTAGCTATATCCTTGTCATTTCATGGAAGTCTACCAGAGAATGCATAGAGCTCATTGGTATTAGGTTCATTAAGTCTTTCACATCTTTTAGTTTCTTTCATTATTATTATTATTTTTTGTTTATATTAAGTGTTTGGATTATTTTTGAAACCATTCATTTTTCCCTATTTTTTTACTTACTACATAAGTTATAAGTATACACTAGGCAATATTACAATCTTGGGTGCATGATTTTGGGCTGATAGTATGCTATGCATCATGTAGATTTTCAACAATTTCATTTTTTTCATCTTTCATGTTAGATGTTCTTAGTCCTAATGTGTACACTATAGGTATCATCTTAATCAATTTTATCAATGAAACAAATAATTGACATATTTGACTATTATAATCCAAATTATGAAATAAAGTATTCCAAATTTGTTAAGCCAGTCTTCTTAAATGGCCATCAGACATTTTGTTATGCATTGGTTCTAAAATATTTTTATAGAATTTAATTAAGTACTTGTCTTTTCTACACACAATTCTTGGAGGTGTTGTTAATGGTGGAATTTGTTGATAGGGTGTTTCAAAATCATTATTGCTTTCATTGTTTAGAGGTGGGATGACATTTTATACATTGTTTAGAGGTGGGATGACATTTTATACATTGTTTATTTCTTCATTATATGTTTCCATGAAATTTTATTAATGGTTAATTTCATAATTATTTATTTCAATAAAATTTTATTCATTCAAGGGGGATAAATCATCATACATAGACTCATCATCAACAAAATAAAAAACATGGAACTTTGAATGTAAACTTCTAACATTATCTAATTCATTAAAATCAATTTTATTATGATCAATTTCATCATTATTTAATTCATAATGGTCAATTTCATCATTTTTTAATTCATTATTGTTAATCAAATCATTATCTATGGCATTTGGTTCATTAGGATTAGGATTTGTACTTTGTCTACCATGAAATTTTTGCATTTGTATCTTATTTTTCTCTCTCAAATATTCTAATTTATTTGGTGTTTTATTCTTCAATATATTCCTCTTCATTAAACATGATCCATCACCCATCAAGGATAATTGATAGATTTTCAAGGGTGGGGTCAAGTACACAGGTACCATAGGTCCCATAGAAGTACATAGAGAATTTTTTGTTGGGAGATAAACCGGAAGCACACAATTGATTACCAATACCAAGCAACTTAATATGCGGAAATTAACCAGATTCACCAAGTAACTAGAATTCAGAATAACACATGATATGAGAGACAATACACAAATTGTATTAACACTTTATACAGAAAAGAATACAATAAAGAAGATGCCACTTCTTCTCCACCACCTTACAGAGGTATCCTACACCTCAAGTGAACAGTAAATCTTCTCCCCAAAGCTCTCCCTCTCAGGTCCCAACACCCAACTCAAATACAGAGTTGGTGTTCACCTCCTGTGCTCCATGCACACCACAAGTGCTCCACACACTCCACAAGCACTCCACGTGCTCCACAAGTACTCAAGGTACTTCAAGTAGATCTCCCATGAACCTGCAATAACCTGCACTTCAACAAACCATACTTATGAAAGGAACTCCCTTGCCTTCCTCTCTTGCTCTATCCGAGTACACACCTGTACTCTAAGTAGATCCTGCCTGATACTGATCCCTATTGTGTTGTTGTCTATATGATCTTGCACACCTGCAAATCAAACACGGTTTTGCTCACCTGTGAACCTTGACCTTGCACACACGTACACCTACAGATCAACGATCTTACTTACCATGTAGATCTCCTATATAGGCCATGCAACTGTGACCAAGATCCTACACACCTGAAGAACCCTTGTCCTTGCCTCACCAAGTCCTTATGATTCTTCAACCAGTACCAAGCTTGGCACTGATAGGGAACTAGGAGGAACACCCTTACTCACTTCACACACAGAAGGAGCAAACTTTGCTCAACTCAAACTAGAACACTTTTTCAATACAACCATGAGTCTATTATATAGATCTCATCCAAACAATAATTAGACATCTAATTACAATAATTAGATCCACAGCTCTCAGTCTAAAAATAGCTCTCTTCATGCAAACACTTGGTTCGTTAGCTAACTGCCCGTAATAAGCGCAGTCCAAACCACACAGGCGATCGACGTCGGTCCCTATCTGCCTGAGGGTCGTCGACGCCAGCCGATCCATGACCAACGTCGGTTGCATCTTATCTCCCACCTGCCAACGTTGATTGGCCAGACCAACGCCAAAGACTTCTGACACTAGCAACTCATCCTGCAACCTCCTCCATGTCTGCATCAGTGAAGCTTTTAGCTCCACAACCTAACAATCTCCCACTTGGAGATAAACATCTGCACTGTACCTGTACCTGTACTTCATCTAATCTATTTCCTGGTTTGTATCCCTCTTCAAGATCAATCTTGAAGACAACCCACCACATAACCTGTGATGTACCACCTGTCATCTGAGTACCCTGCCACATCCGAACCTACAAACACATGTAGTGAAGTCCTGACCCTGCATAGCATGAATCCCTGCTGCCAGTCCCTCTCAAGTACCTGAGAACCCACTTCCCCGAATTGGCTCCTAACTCTCTGACAGCTCCCACTACATGGGAATACTCAGGTCTATACCAGACCTCATGTGATTTCGGACACTGTACCTGTCCAGCCCTTAGTGTGCTCTGGCTCTGCATCCTGAACCTCGCCAACACCTGATTCACATCAACTCCCACTCGAGACAAAATCAACCTATGATCTCCATGTCTCCCATGTCAAAGAATTCCGCTGCTCCAAACTCCTCATGACATGCCACTGAACTAATCTTACCCTTAGCTCAGTCAAAACCCTGTATGTACAAAACCAGCTAGCTAGCGTACCATCCACATACAACAACAGAATGATGTTGCAATCATCATCCCCCTGGTAAGACAAACCACAGTAGTTACCCTAACATTGACTGAAGCCATGTTTCATCCTCCACCTGTCAAAACCTGTACCACTATCCTGCAGCTCCTCAAGACCATATGACCTGGTCTTCCATCTCACGTATTCATTCACTCTATTCTTCAACTAAGGTATCCATTTGTCTCTGTGATTTCTTCCTTCTGGCAACACTACCAAATCTCTGCTTGGTTCTGCAATATATCCATGCCATGCTCCCACCTATTTTCTAGATCCTTCCTGCTCTACAATCAGCAACATGTATAAAGAAGAGGAACAATGAATTTGAGGGCCTACTTACGTCTTCAGTCCTCCGTATGGGTGTTTGAGACTCCTTGATAGCTCGTTGTCCACCCAAAATCCGTTACAGTGACCGACCTCGGTCACCCCATAGTTTGCATCCAACCGATGTCAGTTTCATGCGTCTGTCCCTGACTATCGACCCTACGGTGTCCCTGCTACCGACGTCGGTCCTCTGACCGACATCGGTCTTACCTACTGCCAACATCGGTCCAATGACCGACGTCGGTCTTACCCTGCCTGACATCACCGGCTTTGGTCTGCACATGACCAACATCGGCACCTGTCTGTTCGACGCCGGTTCCTCCTGACCGACATCGGTATCTGTGTTCGCCTGTGAGTGATGACTTTTTTACCTACGAGCTTCTTTGAATCAAAACCCATGTCCAAACTGCCCTGCTCAAAAATATCCAGTGCCATCCACTGGGTTCTATCCGCCATCTCCTCCATAAACACCAAGGCTTTCTAGTTCTTAAGCCTGTCAAATATATCTATCTTCCACTTAAGAACGTGCATCTCCTTCCTGCTCATGTGACCAAGCCTACGAAGCCACGTCTCCGCAACAAAAGAAGAATCAGTAATATAAACAAGTAGATAAAGGGTACCTATTTTCTTACCACTAGCTAATTCAAGTGCATCCGTTGTGAGAGTTCTTGTGCATCTCTCATCACCCAATCTTTCTAAAGAAATTAGCCATATCTCTAAACTTGGGACCTGCATGACCTTCATCAACACCTATGTGTTGGCCGCCTACAATTTCAGCTTCACTTCCCCTTTGCCAATTCTTTGGCAAGGCTTACCAGCTCCTCTACCTGGAACTGCATGGAAAGAGGCAACCGAATCTTTTATCCAAGATTTAACTTTATCCAAGAAACATCCAAGAACATCCTGTGCAATAACACCTGCAACATCTGCTTCTTTAGTTTCTTCATGCTGATCTGCTACCAACCAACAATAATCTTTTACCTACTCTTTCTTTCCATAGGACCGTGAGTAACCATCTGTGCTTTTCAACTCTTCCATTCTTAGCTTACTTTGATCTGCTGTTGCTCTACTCCCACTCAATCAGAAACCCCTGAGAGTGACTTGTAACCAAACACAAAACCTGCTTCCTGCAACCTTACCTCTGATACCACTTGTTGGGAGATAAACCGGAAGCACACAATTGATTACCAATACCAAGCAACTTAATATGCGGAAATTAACCAGATTCACCAAGTAACTAGAATTCAAAATAACACATGATATGAGAGACAATACACAAATTGTATTAACACTTTATACAGAAAAGAATACAATAAAGAAGATGCCACTTCTTCTCCACCACCTTACAGAGGTATCCCACACCTCAAGTGAACAGTAAATCTTCTCCCCAAAGCTCTCCCTCTCAGGTCCCAACACCCAACTCAAATACAGAGTTGGTGTTCACCTCCTGTGCTCCACGCACACCACAAGTGCTCCACGCACTCCACAAGCACTCCACGTGCTCCACAAGTACTCAAGGTACTTCAAGTAGATCTCCCATGAACCTGCAATAACTTGCACTTCAACAGACCATACTTATGGAAGTAACTCCCTTGCCTTCCTCTCTTGCTCTATCCGAGTACACACCTGTACTCCAAATAGATCCTGCCTAATACTGCTCCCTGTTGTGTTGCTGTCTATATGATCTTACACACCTGCAAATCAAACACGGTTCTGCTCACCTATGAACCTTGACCTTACACACACGTACACCTGCAGATCAATGATCTTACTTACCATGTAGATCTCCTATATAGGCCATGCAACTGTGACCAAGATCCTACACACCTGAAGAACCCTTGTCCTTGCCTCACCAAGTCCTTATGATTCTTCAACCAGTACCAAGCTTGGCACTGATAGGGAACTAAGAGGAACACCCTTACTCACTTCACACACAAAAGGAGCAAACTTTGCTCAACTCAAACTAGAACACTTTTTCAATACAACCATGAGTCTATTATATAGATCTCATCCAAACAATAATTAGACATCTAATTACAATAATTAGATCCGCAGCTCTCAGTCTAAAAATAGCTCTCTTCATGTAAACACTTGGTTCGTTAGCTAACTACCCGTAATAAGCGCAGTCCGAACCACACAGGCGACCGACGTCGGTCCCTGTCCGCTTGGGGGTCGCCGACGCCGATCGATCCATGACCGACATCGGTTGGCTAGACCAACGCCAAAGACTTCTAACACTCAGCAACTCATCCTGCAACCTCCTCCATGTCTGCATCATTGAAGCTTTTAGCTCCACAACCTAACATTTTTGTGGGGAAAGAATTTTTGATTTGGGTTAAAAATAGATGTTTAAAACTAAGATTAGTCTATAATAATAATAACATGATTGCATTATTTTTTATACTAGGTTATACTTAAACATACATATTGAGAAGCATATGATAAGAATAATGTGATAACATTATTACATAATGTGATCATGTTTTTTACTATACTATGTTCTAATTTAGCATATGTATTGAGAAACATATGTTAAGAATAATGTGATCGCATTATTGAATAATGTGATCATGTTATTATCAATACTCAGTTGGGGTTAGTAATTGACATTGAGAACTAAATTTTATATATATATTAATAATAACATTTTCATGTTATTAAATAATGTGGTCACATTATAATTAATATAGATTAGGGATTGTGGATTAGGGATTAAGGCATTAGTGCATAGGGTTTAGGGATTAGCAATTAAGGATTAAGGATTAGGGATTACAATTTATGTTTTAGGGTTTAGAGATTATGTATTAGGGCATGTAAGGTTTAGGTTTAAGGGTGTATATAGGGTATAATCACTCTATAACATGTTTGAACCTAATTTTTACTACAAAGGATGTTAATTAGGATTAAATCAATTGATAAATAGGGAATGTTTTTGGTTTACAATTTAGGTTATAGTGTTTAGGCCTTAGGTTTAGGGTATGTAGGGTCAATCAAAAAGATAATTATTAGTTTAAATGATGTTAATTTGGGATAAAATGATTGGTTTAAGGTTTAAAGAGTTTATATTTAAGGTTTAGAGTTTAGGGATTAAGAAATTTAAGCATTAGGGCTTCGGGTATATGTTCTATGGTATATAATGTACAAGCATGATGCCGATTGGGGAAAATTAGATATGATAAACCTCCAAATCACATTTTATATTCATGTAATTAGGTTGAATGGGCTTGAAATAGACTTAATTTATTTTAGATGCAAAGCTATATTGGTAACCCAAAGGCTAAGTTTTGGCCATAGGTTTAAAAAATACATTTTATGACATCTCATGATAAAATAAGTTATATCATAAGGAATATATGTTTGTGGTATGTAGTGGGTATTAGGGTACATGTATTATAATTTATGTTTTAAGGATTAGGTATTAGGGCATAGGGTTTAGGATTAGGGACCTGTATATAATGTCTAATCACTCTATGCCATGTAAACCTAATTCTTACTACAAATTATGTTAATTGGGACTAAATCAATTTGTAAATAGGAAAATCTTATTGTTTATAATTTAGCGTATAGTTTTTAAGGTTTAGGTTTTAAGGCTTTGGTTTTAATGTATATATGGTTTGGGGTACATAAGGTCAATCATAAAGATAATTAAGGATAATTTGAATCACTTAAATCCATTTGTGATTATAGAATGTGTTCTTGGGTTGTCATTATACCCAAGATGGCATCATGCAAATTGAGTGAATTAGTAAAATGGGGAAATCAATCATGTGATTTAGGCCAAACTAAGCCCTGCAAACTTAATTTTTAGTCTAAATGTTTTTTTTTTTGATAAGGTAAGGTGGAAAACTAGAGGTCAAAACCTTCACAGAGAAAAAAAGATAAGAAGGCAATCAAATAAAAAATGCCTTCAGAGAGATGACAACACTAACCAAGAACCAACAGACATAGAAACAAGATAAACAAGATAAACCAGTGTCAGAGGGGTCTCTCCTTACATAACCATTGATTTGAGAAGATCATTAAGTTTCTCAGTATTCTCTGCATTATCAGCAAGCCCAGTATTACCCACTTCTTTTAGCATAGTCATGTTCAAGAAAATTATATTCTAGAGTCCCTTGGTGAAATTCTGCTCTAGCTTCTGATTATGATCCTTCAGGGCTCCAGTTTTAGATTTCCAATTAGTCTCATTCTCTATTTCCTCACCAACTTCCTCAAAATAAATTTTCCCCTTATTATCAGTAGTTTCCATAGTGTCAGCACCACACTCCTCAGTAACCTCAAAATCCCTAGTCTCCTACTTCCCTCTAGTGTCCTTAGAAATTTCTTGGATTTCTAGATCCTTAGACTCTTCCTCTCGGGTTGCTTCCTCTTAAGCACTTTCCAAATAATCAATAAGTCTAGCCTTCGAGGTGGATTTACTAGTAATCTACCCTGACCTGAAAACTTTGGAGGAGAAGCCTTCCTTATTAACTTTGGAAGACTTATAAGATTTACCACCTTAGCCCCCCATGGCCCTACCCAAATTTTTGTGGGTCCCCTCTGTGGTCTCCCTAATATTCTCTTCCTCCTCATAAACCTTCCTCTTCTTACCCTTATTGCTCAAAACGGAGATGGGGGTGTCAATAGGGGTCTCTTCTAGGGTGGAGAAATAAACAAATTTTGTTTTGGTAGGAGTAAGGGAAAAATAGGAATCATCAATAGCATCAACAGACACTGAATTGGAAGGAATGTCACCACTATCAATTTTGATAGTTTTGGATGGCTCAAAGGCTCAGTGAAAGTTGTACAAGTAGAAAATGAGGCCTTGGTGTAGGGGAATAGGGTTCATATCCATCTTTTTAGACATTTTTGCTCTCACCCTAAGGACAGAGTGTTCTAAAGAGGAGAGTAGGTAAAAAGGAAAACTAATGATATCATTGCACCTAAAGTGATTTAACAGAGGAAGATGGTAATTATAAAACCTAGTAAATTGACCTTCGAGTGTGAATTACTTCATGAGAATAAACCACACTCCATCCCATGGCTCAAGTAGTTTAGCAGGCTCGAATCCTCCTTGATAAGGGACAAGTTCTTCTCCCTATCCTAGGAATAGTTTATGGCTTGAAAGATCCATAATTTTTGTTTTCCTTTGAAGCTTTGTCCCCTGCATGGTCATTCTTATGGCCATAGCAATAATTTTTTTGGATATTTCAAAATTGATTCCACCAACCATGACCTACCTATTTAACTAGGATCTCACAAATTACTCAGATAAGTTTTTGTTGAACCCATTAAGCCTTTCCAGATATGGGTTGATACCACCTTCTTTAAAATAATGCCAAACCAGTGGATTATCTTTGAATTCATAGCAAGAGACTAGTTTAGTTTTAATTCATTCTCCTCCAATTTTGGATTTGTAGACCCAACCCATGGAGTTCTTAATTCAATCTTCAGCTCTAAAATGGTTGCTAACCCTTGCTTCCGCTTATGAATAATGAAGATGTGATGGCTCATTATTAAAAATACCCTACAGAGATGACATTATCTACTCCCATGCTTGGAAATCATTTCCCATTGATCTTAATAATGATTCCCATGCACCTTAACCTCTTGATACAATAAATCATGAATGATTGTCAAAAGAGTACAAAAGTTATCAAGTTCTGAAATCCACGATGGCCCCCTCCACATGGACCACCTCTAAGAGCTATACTTATCATAAATCCACCTCATCCTTGACAAGTCATCTCCTTTTTAATAATATCCCTAATGTTGAAGGGAATATGAACACCTTGTTGCCACACCCTCCAACCTGAAAATTGCTGATCAAGATTGGCACAGGCATCAGCAACATTGTTTCCCTCTCTGTAAATATGGGAAATCTCCACTCTAGAGAACTTCTAAAAAATAATTTGAATATTTTTAATGATATATCATAGCTTAATTCCCACATTTGATTCTTTATTAACTGCATCTATGACCATTTTAGAGTCTCCTTGTATACTCAAGTTCCTTATTCCTAGGGATATAGCCAATTTTAACCCCCATAAGAAAGCCATTGCTTCAGCATAGTTAGTCTAAATGATGTCAATTTGGGATAAAATTATTAGTTTAAGGTTTAAAGAGTTTATATTTATGTTTTTAGAGTATAGGGATTAGGAACTTTAAGGATTAGGTTTAGGGTATAGGTTCTATGATATATAAGGTATAATTATGAAGGCAATTGGGACAAATTTGAGCTCCTTGAAACTATATTTGAGTAAAAATGTGATTTTGAGCTTAATTAACCCCCACATCATCACAAATTGAGAAAATTAAGTTAATTATTTTAATGATCAATGTAATTTTGACCAAATGCATCCCTGTGAACCTAATTCTTCCTATATATAACGGATGTTAATTAGGGCTAAATTTATTGGTTTAGGGTTTAGGGTCTATGATTTAAATGGTTTGGGGTTTAGGTATTATGTATTAGGGTTTAATATAAATGGTATAGGGTTAAATTTAAATTTTATATGGTATAGGGTTTAAGACATAAGATATAGGGTCCAATCACTAAGGTAATTGAAGAACATTTGAGCTACTTGTTCACATATTTATGACAATTACCTTCATGTTTGAATTTTTGATAAAATTAGGGTCAATTATGCCATATAAATTTTGAATACATGTTATACAATGGATTGACCCATAAATTTGTCTTAGGGGCTCAATTATACCCATATCACACCCTTAATTGCATGAATTGACTAATTAGATCAATTCATGATAGAATCGATCTTTTTATTTTGCCCCAAATAATATCTTGTTCTTGAAGGGTTTTACATTGTATTTAAATTCATCCTCTATTAAAATAATCAAATAGACTCTTATTTGGTTAATTAGGTTGAAGGGGATCAAAATACCCCCAATTTACTTTAGATGCACAACTAGATTGGTACTTCAAAGGCCAAGTTTTTGCCATAGGTTTAAAAAGTGCATTTTATGACATCTCATGATAAAACTAGTTATATTGTAAGGAATTTATTTTTTATAAATTTAGTGGTATTTATTTCATAGGTCTTACAATTTATGTTTTAGGGATTAGGGATTAGGGCATAGGGCATAGGGCTTATAATTTATGTTTTAGGGATTAGGTCATAAGGTTTAGGTTTAATCACATGTATATAATGTCTAATCAATATATGTCATTTCAAACCTAATTATTACTAAAATTATTTTAATTGGGACTAAATAAATTACTAAATAGGTAAATTTTATGGTTTACAATTCAGGGTATAGTATTTAGGGTTTATGGTTTAGGGCTTATGTTTTAATTTATATATGGTTTAGGGTACATAAGATCAATAATAAAGATAATTGAGGATAAATTTAATCACTTGGAAATATTTTTGATTATATAATATGTTTTTGGGTTGTCATTATACCCCATTTCATCATGTAGATTGAGTGAATTAGTCAAATAGGGTAATCAATCATGCGATTTAGGCCAAACTGAACCCTATGAACTTAATTCTTAGTCTAAATGATTTCAATTTGGGATAAAATTATTGGTTTAATATTTAAAGAGTTTATATTTATGGTTTAGAGTTAAGGTATTAGTAAATTTATGGATTAGAGCTTAGTGTATATAAGGTACAATTGTGATGGTGATTGAGGCAAATTTGAGCTCCTTGAACCTATATCTGTGAGTAAAGACTGTGATTTTGGGATCAATTATCCCCCACGCCATCATAAATTGAGATTATGAAGTCAATTATGGTAATGAGTGATGTAATTTTGACCAAGTTAATCCCTATGAACCTAATTCTTAATACATATAAAGGATGTTAATTGGGGATAAATTTATTGGTTCAGGGTCTACAATTTAAAAGGTTTACAGTTTAAGGTAAATGTTTTAGGGTTTAGGGTTTAAGTAAAATGGTATATGGTTTAGGGTTTAATATATAAGATATAGGGTCCAATAACTAAGGTAATTGAATAAAATGTGAGCTACTTGTTCACCTATTTATAATAATTACTTGAACATGTTTACATTTCTGATAAAAGTAGGGCCAATTAAGCCATAAATGTTGCATACATGTTATATAATTGATTGATACATAAATTTGGTTTACGTGATAAATTTTTCCCAAATAATGCCCCTAATTTCACAATTTGACTAATTAGATCAATTAATTATATAATTAAACTTTTAATTTTGTCCCAAATCATATCTTGTTCTTTAAGGGGTTCAATTGGCCTAAAATGCCTCTTGGATTAAATGAATCAAATATTTGGTTAATTATATATGACATGAAATTAAGGTTAATTCAAATCTAAATCAAACTACATATATAATTTAAAATACATTTATGTGGTTCATCTTGACCCTAATTACCTCCATAATTAAACTAATCGACATTTGCATTCATTAACTAATGGCTTCATGTTTTTTGAGCTCAAAAACACATTTTATACATGTATAATTTTCATATAAATAAATTATGTTTCTTTACTTCAATAAATATAATTAAATTGGAGTTTATAAACCCCCAAATCACATTATATGCTTGCCCTAATTAGGGTTTTCTTAAATTAGAATTAGGGTTTCCAATTAAAAATAGGCTAAATAATTAATATTTGATTAAATCAATCAAACATTAATATCTCCCTCAATACATGTTGGATCCTCCAACCATTTGAAGCTGGTGAACCAAGGAGTGATTCCGCACATGGCCATACCAAAATAAAAGTGCTCCACTGCATGTCAAATATCCCTAAATAATAGGAGCTCAGGGCAAATGTGTCAAAAATAGCCTGAATGAAAGCCAAATATAAGAATTCTACAAATCAAAGCCAAGCCAATCTCCATCATGACCCTCTATCCATCCTATTAGCCTACGAAGGTCGCATAATAGGCTAATCATCAAGTCTATCAATGTCCACAAAAAAGGGGACATGAGACATTATTAAGTAACATAGTTTAATTAATAATTTAGTTAATAACATGATCATGTTCATACTATGATCAATTTATTAACATGATTGTACTATTTGAATTTAAATTCAACTCCCATGCCTTTTGGTTTTGGAATGGCTTGGATTCCTGAGCCAAAGGCTTGGACTGTCAATGTACAACTATGTTTTGAGAGTTGTGATAAAAAAATAAAAATTAAATTTTATTTCCAAATACACTAAGAATTTCAATTTGAAAATTTAAAAACATTAACCATCATGACGAGCATACTCTCCTCTTTCCAAAAATATGATTTTTATAATTTTTGGATTAATTTAGGGTTTTAAACTATGTTTATTTCTAAATATACCTTTTTAGGCCATTACATTTTGAAAACATACATGCCTATACATGTGCATGTAATTTTTCTTGCATTGATCCAAGTGAAAAAAAATTTATATGGTCACAAATTGGGCCTAATTCTACACACATTCAAAAAAACTGATTTTTGTTTTTTTGTCAGTTTTTAGGATCTATTTACTTATAAAATTATTTTAAAAAGTATTTAGTGAAAAAATATAAAAAATATAGGTGAAAAACTAGAAGAAATTATCTAAATTTTCCCCAAAGGGTTTCAAATAATATTAAATGCTACTAAAAAAATGGTCCATTGCACAGTTTTCTATCTACTTTATTTTTTAAAAAAATAGGCATTCCTCTTAAAATTTTAAATGTTTAACCTAGTTATACTTAACCATTTTTAAAAACATTTAGTTTTATGAAAACTAGACTCAAAATTTTACATTTCATGTTCTTACACCATCTTCAAATTTGGATTTTAGATATATCAAATTATCTATAGAAGTTCATATTTCTAAAATTTTAAGAAAATTATGTCCATGGGTAGGCCACTTTTTGTCCCCCAAATTTTTGCACTTACCCAGTACCCTGATTATCTAAGAATTACTAGTGATATAGTTAGCTGATTTATCTTCTCCAAGTTAAGATTAATATATATAAGCTTCAATTTTTCTTACATACATATAATATCAAGATGTAATATCTTGTGGCATAGGTAATTAGAGAACATGTTAGCTGGTGTAGACTAATTTGAGAGGCTCCCCAGGAGTCATAAAGGAAAGACCAAAATATTATTTAGGATGCACTACCACTAGGGGTTGGACAATAAGATGTAGGCCATGAAAATCATTAGTTTATGATAGGGCTTCACACATGACAACAATTGGGTAGGTGGAGACACTATAGGTGCATGTTGATAACCTATAAGGATAGGTCCAAGGATTGTAGTCATGCACATATACTTTAATAAGATTATACATAGGGTAAAATTAAGGTAATAATCTATGATGAGCATGGGACATTCCCATCTTGGTGGATAAGGTGGGCCACTAGCACATAGTTGACTTTGCATACTATTGTATATATGTTTTTATACTATATTATGTATTGATATGCATTTTTATAAAACTAATACACACACACACACACACACACACACACACACACACACACACACACACACACACACACACACACACACACACAAATATATATATATATATATATATATATATATATATATATATGACTAATGGGTTGTTGTCTACTTGAATGTTATACTAGTTTATTTTATTTCTGGCATGCATTAGCATTTTAGTACCATGTTATGGGAAAGTGTTATAATGATGTATGTTTTATAATTTTATAGAAAATGTGAGAAAATATATGTAAAAAATAATAAAAACTTAGTTAAAATAAATAAAATCTTAAGTATATGGAAAATAAACAAGAAAAATATGTGAAACATGATTAAAATAATATAAGACACACCAAAAATCATGAGATATGTAAAATATTGTAACACATAAAATATAAATGTATATAAAATCAAACAAAGATATGTAAAAATAGAATGTGATCTCATGTTAAATATATAAATTAAAAAAATGAATGTTTTAAATAAGATGCAATTCAAAATGTAAGACAAGTGTATGAAATCAAATATAAACAAACATGAAATGAAAAATTGAAACATGTTCTATGTAAGATAAGTGAAATACAAAAACTCAAACAAGAAAGTAATGGATAAAATAAAATTATCTAAGGAATGAAAATTCAAACTTAATGCTTGATCTAAAATATGATGTATGAAAGCACAACCACCTAAAGACATGACAAGGATGACATTGAGATGGTGTGTAAAGTAATGATAAAAAATGTCTATGAGGAGTGTGTGGTCGTATCTGAGGTATTATGCTATGAAATCATAAATGAAAATCCAAGAGGCATTAAAAGGTGTAATAATATGACATAAATGGATATTTTTAAGGAAGGCCTCAAAAATCACAAATAAAAATAAATGTGATCAATTAAAATCTATATCTAACAAGGGAATATTGAGCAAAAATATGATGTAAATAAAGAATGTGAGGTACCACACATGTCATGTGAAAAATACTTATCATAAATGACACACTTTAGATAAGTGGGAAAGGGATAAGAACTATTTACATCAAGGACCTAGGATACTCTATTAGTGAAAACAAATCTTGGGATAATAAGTGAAGTATATAGATCATCCCATGAAGGATAACATACATGAAAATTAAAAGGATCCTACCTTATCTCAATGTGTTCCCCACTCCTTATGATCCCTTATAGATTTTTTAGCCTACTATGAATATTGGGTACTTATGTGAGAAGATAGGTGGCACTAAAATGTAGGAAGATATAATGATGAAATGATAAAATGAGTCCTATTACCCCAGTATATTAGAATACCTCACCCTAATGGACCTTGGATCTATCATGAGGCCAAGTATGGCATATTATATTTCGATAAGATATGATATATGATAAAAAAAATATCACATATTTTCTTATGATATAAATTTTAAGATTTAATATGCCTTCGAACATTTCCTTTTCTTATGATATGGATTTTAAAACTTTTTTATTTTTCTAATCCTCCTCTATATGGATTCATAAAATCAAACATGGATGAAATAAGTAGCTAACACAAGAGAGATTATGATTGGCCATGAGAAGATAAAACCTAAATAACATGGTGTCTAAATACTCCTATACTTTCCAACTAGTAAGTGTGAAACCTCAATACTGACCTACATGTGCCTCAAGTGAAAGGAAAGAAGGGAAATATGGGGATCATGGAAGATCCATCCATATAATATAAATGATATAATGAGAAATATGCTTATATTTGATCACAAGTGGAGAAATTATTTGAAAGGGATAGGGATATGATATGATAGAAATGTTTATAGGGAAGTTTTACTAACCTACACTGTACTGAGTACAAGTATTAGTAAAAACAATAGTCATCCCAAAAGAGGAGGAAAATAAATGGTCATCCCAAAAGAGAGGAAAAACAAATTGTATTACCAAAATATGGGGAGAGTAAATGGTCATCCTAAAATATGGGAGAATAAAATAGAGGGCTGTAGAATCACAAAGAGACTAAAGGAAAACTATTAAAATATGTGATAAAATAAAACCCAAAGGTGATACCTAAGTTCTAAAAGAAAAACAAATTTTGACAATAAAGTGATAAAAATGTAATATAAATTTGACATAATTGATTAAAAATTAATGTGCTAAAATGAATAAAAACCATGATATATGTAAAATATGTACAATAAGAATCATAAATTCTAACAATAATAAACATGAGATCCACTCATATGACAATGTGAAGATATAAATATGACTCAAATATGTGATCGTAAATGCTGATATAGATGTCAAAATACATCATATAAAATATGACAAATCTCCCTATAGCTAGTATATATCTCTAACCATAGTCTACTATACTCTATTTAAAAGTGGTGTGAGGAATGCCTATAGGTCTAACTCTATGGATAAAGTATGAATAGTAGAAGGAGGATGTGAGGCATCTTATAAATAATATTCAATGCAAGGAACTCACAACATCATGTAAATAATGTACTTTGATCAACCAAAAGGCTTTGGTCAATGATAAGTCTTCTCCTTCTTTTTAGAATGGCCCTAGGAGCACTACTGAGAAGGTTGAAGCATAGGCCTCAAGAAGTTGAGAAAATTATGCTAAATTTATACACATAGATTGATATGATGAGTATCTCATTGATGCAAAATTTAATAGACTTCCTCTTTTTTTGTGATGTAATATAGAGATATCTATGAAGGTGGAATGTTTGTTACATTGGAAAATTATGTTGCTTTAGGATGAAGCACATATATTAAATACTAAATATCCTGACAATAGGTTGAAGAGTGTATGCAAGTAAAATAAAACAAAAATTTACATAGGAGTATCTAACTAAGATGGATGACTACCTATGTTAGGAATAGAGCCTTAAAACTTATATTATGATAAGAATATATAATATTATTTAAAATATTTGGTCCAATGAACAACTACCCTATGGATATCATAGTATGGCTCATTTGCCAAGGTGGGTGGGTGTGGAGTTATTTCTAACCTATATGGAGAATAATATTAGGTTATATCTATTAAATCATCAATTAATTCATCCACATCAATAAATATAAGGATAGATGAAAAAATGTTGTTGTGTCTACTTATTTAGGACTCATCCTTGATGTGGACCATAAAAAATTATCCAAAATATTGGAAGTGTGCTCAAAGGATCAAAAAGTATGTAAAATTGGTAGGGTCTTATCATACTATGGTAAAGGAGCATGCTCTGAATAGATTCATAAATAAACTAAGTTAGTACATGAGGATAATATAATTCACTACATCTATAACCTATGGACAAATTTTTTTGTAGGATTAATGTTAGGAAATTAGAGGAGAGTTAACAACATCAAGTAAGTTAATACAATAAGAAGACAAAGGAAGTTGTTGGAGTGTTGAATAGAAGATCAATAATGAAGGATTTATACATATTTAACATGGGCATAGATAGATAAGTATGGGTCATTAAGGGACTAAATATAATCCTAATATGGTGTATGCATATCTATATTAAATTCACTATAGAAAGAGTGGGAAACAACTTACTAGGAATAACCATAGAAGTGGGAAACTATTTAGTTAGATTCTTGTGAGAATAAGGTAGAAATGAATGAGACAATTGAAATATAATTCTAAAGGGGAGGTTAAAGGTTTTTATCTTAAGGTTGATCTCATCAGACTCATCATCACCAAAATTTAAGAGGTTGGGTGGTACTTTGGGTAAGCTTAAGGTTGCATTTAGAGTATCCAAGGGTTTTGATGAATTTAAAGGGATGTGACATAAAAACTAAAACTTCATCTATCAATTCATGCTTGATGCCAATGTCACCAACTTTGACACTAATGAAAATAGGAGGGTCATCTACACAAATTAATCTTTTTATAGGGTTAGATAGTCAATAAGAAACTTAAGTGAGAGAGAAGACTATATGATATCATTAACTTGAATGGACATCTCTTTTTACTGCTACAAGATATTATAATTAGAACCATGTAAGGTAGTTGTTGTCACTTTGATTTTTACCCTTTGAGGAGGTGTTTTATGTTTCCTCACTCAATAAACACAATTATAACTCTCTGAGGATATGGGTGGCCTATGGATAAAAGAGAATCTCCATAGAGGGTTGCCTCCCTTGATGCTACACTTACTTAAATTGTCATGAAATGGAAATAAAAAGATGAAAGAAAATAAAAAAGGGGTGATGCACAAAATTTTATGTCTCATCATATGATCTATGAGTTGATAACAAAGCTAAAAAAATTATGAATATAACCACACAACTTCAAATTATTCTCTAGCATTTCGATATGGAGGTTATAGTTGATACATCAACTAAGAGGGACAATTAAGAGGCCTAGAATGAGGCACTAATGAATATTTTCCAAAATTAAAATTTTAATAACAACTTGATACACACCATATGACATAAAATAATATAAATTAATCATAAATATGCAATAATGCAAAGGACAAATGCAAGGATATTGAACATCAACACTACAATTCATCAATAATTCACCATGAACACACTAAATGTGAGATGCAAAAGGAAAAATACATTTGAATTAAATTTAAAATGAAAAATATTATCAATTTTAGTATGGATTAACCATACTAACTTGGAATATCCTTTATAATGTCCTTTTTGAGAGTATTTATAGAATAACAAAGAATAAAGAGATATGATAGACATGTATGAAGTCCATCATGACTTTCATCTATCATGAAACCAATTACAATGGAAAGAAAAGGTGAATAAACAATCCTATTATTCATATTCAACATTTTTTGGCTTGGATTGATGATGTCCTCATGAAAGGTGGTGTAGAAGTGGCTCTTCATCTCATATGACTCATCTTTCCTATATACCCTTTCTTGGTTGAGGAGTTACAAGTTACCATCTTGACACATGGCCTACTTGAACTTATTTTCATATTTATACACCATCATATGATATTTATATTCATATCTCATATTAGTGATAATGAGACATAATGAATAGAAATTTTCATACTATTCTATCTGTCACTAGAACCTGTAACTTCATGTCAAAGTTTGTTTTATCCAAAAAAATGTGATGAGGGCAAGAATATCACTAATACAAGGTATATTAATTTATTTAAGGTTATAATAATAATATTTTAACTTTCATGTATATATTTCATAATATCATACCATCTCTATCTAATATTATAAACCATCTTCAAAAGATCCTTCATGACTTACTAGCAAGAGGTTTGGAGAGGGCTATAAGTATCCACACAATAGAAGCTCCATATAGACTTGAGAACTATATATAAAATTTGTTCAAGTTAAATTATTTAAAAATTAATGTTACATGTGTTTCAAGTTTTTGGAATCTCAAAAAACATGTTCAACTTGTGGTAGGCTTGAAGAGTTAATTGAGCTTGTATGCTTCGTTGAGTGTTTTCAACAATTGACTAATGTATTACTTGTGAAAAATATCTTAAAATTGACTATAGGCATTGAATTAGGATTTAATATAACCTATATATCCTCCAATTGATGTAATTATATGTCTAAATGGGTGTCACAAGGTTTATTGATGTCACTGATGACCTTGAGAAGGTCTAAAAACTGAGGTTTCTATGTAAAAATGAGAATAGTCTTCATTTACACCTAGTTTAGTGACTTAAAACATGTCTTATAACCTTGAGAGTATATTTAATTAATTATTAAGGGCCATTATACCTCTATCTAATCCTATAAATTATCTTCAAATAATTGAGATGTTTCCATACATCCAAAAACATGAATTAGCCTTGAAAAGTGTAGTTTTTAGACCATTCCCTTATGTTTTTACTCCACACGTGCCAAGATTTTATATCCAAAAATGTGATCATGATTATTATATAGGTCATAAAGGTGCTTTATATAAATTTCATGCACTTTGGACTCTATTTGGAAACCTATAGAGTCATGAAGCTCTTTGAAGGCATAAAAAATAGTTTTAGACCTATCTATCTTCTTAACAATCATTCATAAAGCACAATCCATTGATTAAATGAAAAATTACATAAAATTTGAGTGCATATCCTTACAAAACATATCCTAGTGGATTTTTTTCCCATGCATCTACTTAGTTGACTTAATATGTAAGAAAGTTGACCTTCATGAGCTTTGTAGGTCTGTAGGTTAAGATTGAAATGACTATTTTGAGCAAAAAAGGCTCCAAATGCTTGATTTTGACTTGTAAAAATGTTGTATTGGATTAATACATGACCCATGAGGAATATATATTATTTTAAAAGGATTTGACCTCTTAAACCTCTTATCACTTGATTTAGCCCATGCCAAGGATTTATTGCCATTTGATGGGTTTTGACCCTAATTTCCATCTATTGATTTTTTCTCTTCATTATATGGATTTTAATCATTTTATGAACCTTATTTAATGTTCAATATAAAAATGCATATTCTTCCCATATTATGACATGCAAGCCTATAGGCATGCATTCTGTGCTCCATATCCATTCAAACTTGTTTTTGAATTGACCTCCTTGCCTTTGATGACTTAAAATGACTTTGAAAACACTTTAGACTCAACTTAAATTTCTTTTGTACCTTTTAAAGTGAAATATAACATAATATTTTCAAATAACTTTCCATTTTAAACTTTCATACTTATATAATCCACTTGAACATGTATGAATGCATTGTTCTCTTATCACTTTTTATCTTTTCATGCTTGTAATATGTTTTAGGTTAGATTAATTAGGATAATAATCCCAATAATTTATTGGATACATAATTTTTGTCCATATACCTATTACTTGTTCCTTCAACACTTGAACCTTGTTTAAGAACACTAGATCAATGGCTTTCATAGCCTACCACCTATAACTCTCTATCAAAGATGATATAGAGGGATCATAATTAATATTATACTATTTTTGTGACATATAGTTATATATGAGCGTATCAAACCCTGTATATCATAGACTATTTCCCCGAAACATCAAACATGCTTGCCCATAGGATTGTGTTTGTCTCACTTAAGGACTGTGTACTTGAACCAAACTGAGAAAGTCACTTTTGGAATCAATGTTATTGGTTGATCATTAAATGGAGTTTCAAATACTATTACACATGTATATAATTTTTTTTGGCTTCTTTCATAAATCCAAAACCCTTTAAAGTGTTAAAAAGACCCAAAATGTGCACTTTCTCAACCCTAAAGATATGTAACTACACATTTCATTCTTTTATGCATATGATTATTGATTCAAGATGGTGTGGAAGATATAAATTTTTTTTAGGTTTTTTGTATCATTTAAACTTGATTTAAATCCCATTCATGCTGAGAAGCACCTCTCAACTCTATACAACCATGACTATCATGTACAAAATAATAGAATAATGAAATTTCCTACAAGTATAATCATGACCACTAGGAATTTATATCGATTTTGATATTTAAGGGATCAGTCAACCTCTAAGATACACATTAATAACCATTTTCCTGCATTGATTGAACACAAACATGCCATTTCAAAAGGAAAACTATGATACTAGGGTTTAAGTGGGGTTTAATTTGTTAACAGTGGTTCATAAAGCTCTACCCCTAATACCAAAAATATTTACATGAATTTTAAGGTCATAGGGTGATAAAAATCCCATATAATAATTTTTATAATACATATCAATTTTCATGTAATGACTTCATCAAAATGACTCTCTTCACTTTGCAAGTGACCCGATGGAAACCATGAATAATTTTTTGCCTTTTATGGACTTGAAACTTATTTCTGTATTTTTTTTGAGCTTGATGAGGTTGGAGGAGGTTGTGTATGGATTAAAATACCATGATAAGGTTTAAAATACTTTCAATGAGACCTCATGTTTAAGCATGAGGCTTTATATTCACTTTTAGACCTGTCTTCATCAAGAAATATTTCCACATTATACAAAAATATCTTGTTTGAGTTGTGAACCATATGCTAATTGAATTCATCTTAGATTTTAAAGTGATGATGTAATGTACCAATCATATTTTCATTTTATTTTCCCTACCATTTATTCATTATACTATGTTTATATGTTAGATTAATGAGCAAAGTAGTTTTTTAAAGTGAGTGTAACTTTGAAAAGAAGTATTTTGACACCTTGAACAAGTGTATGGGCAAAAGAGATATAAGTTGTTCTTAAATAATGTAAAATTACCCCAAAATGACCTTTTTGACCTCTATTCATGATATTTGACCTTCACACTTGATGTCTCCTCAAGGGGTTACACTATAAAATTACAAGTAATATGGTAAAATAAATAAAACCTAAATATCTTTAAAATTACCCTAAAAATCCTAAAAATTATTGAAAAGATAATGTCAATAATTCATTAGATTTAATTTTAGGTTCAATTATCCATCATGGATCATGATGATATCTTGGATGATCACCACCTCATTATATCACCATGCATACTTATACCTTGAATTTCATAAATAAACCTTAATCTTTCCAAAGTTACCTTAAGATTTGATAAAGTACATTTCAAAAGACTTCTTAAGAAATCATGGCATAAAAATGATTGGATAAGTCACACATCATATACCCTATCATCCTAATAAGACCCTATCTATACCTTAAGATGGCATACAAAACCAAACCATGAAACTAAGACATGACTCTCAATAAGACCATTTTAAGGTTAGATGACTTAGTTACCTAGTTTTGAACATACCTTGGTCAAGGGTGGCTGATCACATAACATTTTTGGCAACCTCCAGGGATATTTTGCTTGTTAAACATCTAGACTATTAGCCTTAGACAACCCATTAGGTATGGAGTCACTAAATACAAATTATATTTGAGAAAAAAACTTAATTTTAACATGAATTTAGCTTTAAAAAAAATTAAAAACTAAAAGGACCTTCTAGACACACCAAAAAAATAAGAGACACACACACAAAGCAAGGAATGCACATAACAAGATAAACATGTGATAGAAGCACTTGGAGAAAGAAAATACTAATATACTATGTAAAACAAGAGAAAAATTGCCTCAATGTAAATGATTTATGTGTACCCATTATTAGGGATATGTAACTCTTCTCCATTTAGCTTTGAGTGTTCAAAAACATTATGTTGTTTGTAATAAGTGATGACATAGGGCCTACTTCATAGGGTGTCAAAATTTGTATGTATTCTAGGCTTGGCCCTATATTCATCGCATTTGAAAAATATTTCACATTTTTGGAATGATATTGAAATAAATTTCTTATCAAAATACCTCTTGGTTTGATCCTGGTGAGATTCCATAGTATGCATGACACGATCTCTTATTTCTTCTTGCTCCATCAACTCAGCTAGTCTAATCTCCATGATAACATTTTCCATAATATAAATCAAGTGTGTTATTTATAGAGATGGTAAATCAAGGGATATGGGTCACTTAGCTCCATTTCCATAGACAAACATGTAGGTTGAGTTTCCATGGTTGTTTTTGAAGTGATCCTATCAGCCCATAATGATATCTTCAATTTTGTGTTCTATGTTTTCTAATTTTCCTCCATAATCTTCTTGATAACTCTAACTATATTATTATTTGTGCACTATTTTATTCCATTTCCTTGCGGATAGTAGTTGTAGGATGTACTTAGGTGGATTCCATCTTAGTGGCCCACTCACCTATCCTAGTACCAAGGAAAGCTATTGCATTATCTGAGATAAGTGTAGAATGTACCCCAAATCTAGTTACTATACCCTAATATATGTATATAATATTAGTTTCCTTAGCTTCATTGAGAGACAAAACCACTTCCCACCTATTAAAATAGTCAATTGTAATCAACACCCATTTATGACTAGCACTTGAAGGAGGGTTGATCATACCTATGAAATCCAAACACCACTGCATGAAAGGTTGGTCTATTTAAATGGTATAGAGATGGAAGGGTACAAAATTATGATTTACTGTCAATAAGGTACAATTTTGACACTTTTTCACCCATGAATATCAGTCCTTCAATAATATGTGCTAATAATAACTAGCTTTCATCACTTTTATTACTATAGTTCTTGGTGCAAGGTGACCAATTTATAATCCATCATGAAATTATGCCAATACTATCTCAACCATATCAGCCTTCCCAAACCTTAGGATCACTCCATTAAGGTCCTTTATAAATATTATTCCATATATAAGAAGATATGGGATGGATTGTAATCTAAAATGTCTCATTTTAGCCTTGTCTAGGCCTAATAGACACTCACATGTTTGGAGGATTTGACCATGTCTTGTGTCTAACTCATGGTATATAGAGGTGAAAGTATTTGAGGGTAATCTTAGAGTACTATAAAAACTTATTTTTTATTTTTAAATTCCAATTCTAAGTGCTCACATATTCCCTTACCTCTCACCAACTTGGTAACCTTGATATATACATCATATTCCATGGCTTTAGTGAAATTAGACTTTTTCTAATTCAAATATCTGCTAAAAAAAGTCTTTCATGTTTGGATGAGAGACCATCACATGAAATTTGTTTTTAGAGAGCACATGCATTATTTTTTTAATTCTTATTATAACAAAAATCACTTACTTCTCTACAAAAGTGTATCTTAACTCATTATATTTTAACCCTTGGCTGAAGAAAAGAATGGGCTATTCAAGACCTTACTGATTTGATTGTGTCAACATAGATTATTTTAATTCATCATTTACAAAAGTATACAAGGTGAATTTCTTTATAAAATTAGGGTTTTTTAGTGTTGGAACTTGAGCTATGTCTAGTTTGATAACACCAAATCTATCCCTTCCTTCTCTAGTCCAACTAAAATCTTAATTCTTATTCAACATGGATGTTAAGGGCTTGACAAGATTATTAAAATCAAGATGAATCTCCTAATGAATTTTATTTTAGTAAATAAAAATTTCAAACCTTTATTATGTTTATGTAATGACAAATATAAGATAACACATACCCTTTCAAGATCTATGGAGATACCTTTCTTAGAGGTAATGTGGCCCAAAATTTAACTTCATGGAATATAAATACACACTTTTTTTTATTGAGAGAGACCATAAACTATCTCTATATTTCAAAAATATGTCTAATATATGTCAAATTTTCATTTTCATGCTTGGAGAATACTGTGATATCTTCAAGATAAATCAATACTATATCATTTATGAAACCTTATAATTTCATATCAATGGATATTTAGAATTTAGATACAACATTGGACAAACCAAAAGGCATATTATTATATGCATATTCTCCCCATTTTGTTGTAAATGTTTTCTTATACTTCTCTTCCTCTTGCACCAAAATTTTATTATATCCTGAATAACCATCAAGGAAAGATAAATATTCAGAACCTACTACCATCTATAATATTTGTTACATGGAAAGAAAATGACACCGATCCCTTGATGAAACTCTATTAAATTCCCTAAAATTAACACATAATATTATCTCTCCATTCTAATTTCTTATAGGGACTAGATTGGCAACCCAAGTTGAGTGTTTAATAAGAGAGATGATGCTATATTCTATCAACTTAGTCAAATCTTTCCTCATTGGGTTCTCAATTTTTGGGTTGATATGCCTTTACCTTTGCCTTACTAGTTTAGCATCTACATATATCTCTATAGTGTGTTGAGGTAAGCTAGGATGAAAACCTTTTAGATTAATATACTCCCAAGAAAACACATCAACAAAATATTTGCATAACTCAATGATTGCAAGTATCTCTTCCTTGTTACATACATTTCAAACTGATATAAGTTTTACTTTAAATATGGTATCCCTCTCATAATTATGTTACTTATTATACATGCTTATATTCCCTATATTCATTCTATCATCATCATTTAAAATGGTTTCAAGTGTCACTAGGCCTTTATGTAGTTTGTTTGAGCTTAGTTGTACAATATTATCACCATATTGCTACTATGATTGGGACTCATTTTATTGAAGATAAATTAACCTCTTCTTGGATAAAACATTATACTTATTTGTCATTATCAAATACTTTCCAATTAACATCATTATGAATAATTTAAGGCCTTACCATTACCTTGACATGTGCTTGACATCTTGAATTCTTGACATCATTAGGGATATAAAAATGAGATCTAACTACAACCAACCTATTAACATTCTTAATTTCATCTCTTTAAATGGATTATCTGTTTAAGTCCTCAAAATATTTATAATAACCCACACTCTATGTTTTTATTAATTTAAAAATGAGTTTTTGGTTACATTTTTATCTTTCACTTGATGAAAAATCAACTCACTATCACCAAATACTTTTAATCACTTCACTCCTCTTTTCCTAGCCAATTCAAGGCCATGTACAAGTGATTCATACTATTATGAATTAAAATTATAGACAAATTTAAATATAAAAGTGGTATATTAATTTATTTAGAATGAGACACCAATATTTTAATACCTCCTACACCAATATTTTTCCTTGATCCATTAAATAATAACTGTTATAGATTGTCCATGGACTCACTAGGCTTGACCAACTATGTAATGAAATAACCTTCCTCATGTAAGTAGTAAACTCCTAGGCCTACTTCTTCTATGAGCTTATATGAATCATTTTAATGATGTTTAGTTTCCCACTCATCAAGGAAAATATCATGTATGCATTCAATATAAATAGATGGTTATTGGTCAACATGGAGCTCTCCTTCATCAAAAATAGTGAAATTAACATTAGAGACCTCATGAAAATAAGGTTATATATGAATTTTAGAAATTGTTTCTAATTATATCTTAACTTTAGTGCCATACCAAGTCCTAAATACCATGTAGTATGAATCTAATTATAGATATCCCCTAATCTTAGTTATGAACTCCATATACATGCATATGGGAAAGTGGGGTGGTATGTATATTAAAACAACATATTAAGGAATTGAAATTATGGGGAAGTAATTCAAAGTTAAATTTATACCTTTGATAATACCTACAATCTTGGTGCATGTCCCTTCCAATTACAACACTCCTTTGATGATTGGCTCATGTTTTAGACCTAACTTATTAGCCACTTATTTAGGCATTGCAAAGGTACTAAAACCACTATCAATCATATAATTATGAATTAAATACTCACCTATAATTATATAGAGGTAGAAAGGAGGAAGATTATCACTCTTTAATTGTTTTCCTCCTTTAGGTTTTTTTTCATTCATCAGGACTGCTCTTTCTTTCATTGTTGATTTAGCTTCAAGGTTGAGATTAGATAGCTCTTCTTAAAATAGATCCTTTTATTGAGGAATGAAAAAATGTCTCCCACATGGGAATGTTCACATGTGAATTATTAATTTGGTAAACAATATTTATAGAATAAATACCAAACATTGGAGGTCTTTAGAATCAATAATACTATCTTGGACTTGTGAGGATTGAGGTAAAGGAACATTTTTCACATTCTAATTTTTATGCACTTATCTAACTTTAGGGATGCATTAGGACTATTATTACATTTATACACTTGCGAAGGTGTAATAATTAATTTAATTAACTCTTAATTACCTTATATTTATCTTTTATTAGACCTTGTGTTGGATGCCATACGAGTATCAATGCTACTCATACCTCTAAATTATTTCAAGTAAAAATAGTCTCCTTCTTACCAATTAAAAAATATGAAATCATGTTTCAATTTACATTTATTATTTTTTAATTGTGGTATAATCTCAATTTTTTGATGTTGAGAACATTAAATACCTTGAGAAACTTAAACACTTTGAGAAGCTTGAGCACCTTGTACCATGGGAGATTGATTGGACATACCATTGGAGTACATAATCTAATTTTGGAACTGATCATAAGGAAGGCACCATGACTGATCTTAGACTAGATTGTTTTTAGTTATAACGTATAATTTTAAGAGCTATAATAATTTGGGTTATATATAGTGTGAGGTCTAACATTAGTCATTTATTCCTGACCTTGATAGTTACCTTGAAAAGGAGGTCTATTTGCCTGATTGAATTGGTTATGGGGATTTCAAGGCATGTATTAATGAGATTTATTCCTCTTGGTGTTTAAAATTTCATTTCCAAAACATTTTATAAGATTCTTTACTTCATGTAAATCATTAATATGGGTAGAGGTTATTTTTTCTTGACTATTTGGTAAAGGAATAAGAACCAATGTGGGTAATACAAGAGGTGTAGAAGGAGTAATGGGTTGAAATTATTGAAACAAAGGCATATGAGACCTTGGAGTAATCTTACCATCTTGGATAATATAATTATTATCCATTATTACCTCCTAATATGAATTAGGAATTGTATTTTTCCCCATTGATTGAATCACTACTGCTATGTCACTATTCAAAAGCAAATAGTACAAGAAAACATGGTTTGTAGTGGGATTAACTATGCTTGTGATCCTATCCCATTTATTTTGAAATGTATAGTTGAAATCAACCATGAATTATTGAGGATATCTATTTATAATAGTTAATTTTTGTACCAAGGACAAATGATCACTATTATCCTCAAAATGATTGCATAATTATTCTCCCAACTCATCCCAAGAGTAATAGAATTAGTCCTCAAGCCTCTATAAAACTAAAGATACATCCATTTAAATAAATTAGATAGTAATATAATTACCAAATTCTCTTAATCACATGATGAACAAAACATATGTTAGTAATGTCTCTTATATGCTCAATAAGAGTGGTGGAATCTTCTCCAATGAAGTATGGGATGCTTTTAAGGGAAACAATAAAGATATAATAACATTGAGGTAGGAGAGGAGGGATGCCATAACTTAAAGGAATAAATTCTTTATTTATAATCATTTCCATCTTGAAATTTGTAATCAAACAAAAAAAATCTATAGATATATTTATATAAAAAATAAAAGATATTTTCAGATAAGGGTGTGTAGTAGCAAATCCCTTTTTCTTAATTAAATGACAAGGTAATTATACAAACTCAAAAGGAATACCTTTAGTAGAATATCTTGTAGTTAAATTTGTCATGAAAACTAGAAATTAGTCTTACAACCATGATTATTTAAATCTTTTTGGAGTTACCAAATGATGAATTTGGATGGTATAATATCTACAAGTATGTTAAGACCAATACCAATCTTAACCAATCTTCTTGAATTTGGGTCCCACTGGGCATGCCAAAAATTATTGTCACTTTGAGTTTCATAATTTGAGGAGGTGTTTCAGGTATAATCTCTCAATGGACACATTGGGAACTCTATAAGGATGTAAATGGCCTATTTCTAAAGAGAATCTATAGAGAGGTTTGGCTCCCTTGATTATACACCTATATTATCACTATACTTAAATTATAATAAAAAGGGAAGGAGAAAGATGAAAAAAATAGAAAAAGGGATAAGACACTTAATTTTGGGTATACTCCTATGATATATGATTTGATAATAAATTTAAAATAATGTGGAAATTAATCACACCAATTCAAATAGTTCTCTAGCATAAATATTTCAATATGGAGCTTGTAGCTGAAATAAAAAATAAGGATAATCAAGAGGCCTAAAATGAGGCACTAATGAAGTTTTTCCACACTTTACATTTGAATAACCACATTATACACACCATATTATCTCAAATAAGATAAATTAATCATAAATAGCTAATAATGAAGATGATAAATACAAGGATATTGAACATCAACACTATCATTAATAAAAAATTTGCCATGAACACAATAAACATGAGATGAAAAAGAAAGAAATAGTTTTCATTCACTTCAAAATCAATAAAAAGTATAAATTTTAGTATGGATTCACCATATTCACTTTGATGATCCTTTATAATGTCATTTTCATGAGTATTTATAGAATAATTCAAAAGAAAAAGAAAGGATAGATGTGTATGAAGTCCATCATGACTGTCATCTATCATAAAACTAGTTATAATTCCAAGAGAAGGTGAATAAATAGTCTTATTATTCATATTCAACTTGTTTTGGATTTAATTTATTATTCCCTCATGATAAGTGGTTTATAAGTGGTTATTCATCTCTTATGACTCATCTTTCCTCTCTTGAAACTGCCCTTTCTTGGTTGAGGATTTACAAGTTTTTATATTGACACATGGCCTAATTGACATTCTTCACATATTTTTACACCATAATATGATCTTTAAATTCATATCTTATATTTTTTAGAATGATACTTAATGCTTAAGCATTTTCATACTATTATATCTATCATAAGAACCTATAACTTCATGTCAAATTTTGTTTGATCCAAAAATATGTGATGAAGGTAAGCCTATCACTCATACAAGGTCTATTATTTTATTTAAGGTTTTCATAAAAATATTTTAAAATATATTGAGGTATTTTACAATATCATTCCATCTATATATAATATTATAAACCATCTAAAAAAGAATATTCACAACTTACTAGTAAGAGGTTTGGAGAGGGCTATAAGTATCCATGCAATAAAAGCTCCATAAAAAAATGAGAACTATATGGAAAATTTGTTCATGTTCCATGATTTAAAAACTAAGGTTTCAAGTGTTTTAAGTCTTATTATGAGTCTCCAAGAGCATTCCCAACTTTTGGTAAGCTTAAAGAGCTGATAGATCTTGTATGCTTCTTGAGTGTTTTCAACAACATGACTAATGAACTACTTGTGAAAAGGCTCTTAAAACTACAAAAAGGCATTGAATTAGGCTTGTATATAAACTATATAGCCTCATAATGATGTAATTATATGTCTATATGTGGGTCATGAGGCTTATTTATTCCATTGGTGACCTTGATATTGTTTACAAACTCAACTTTCTATACAAATATGAGAATAGTCTTCATTTAAGCCTAGTTTAGTGACTTAAAACCTATATTATCACCTTGTGAGTATATTTAATGAAATTTGGAGGGAAACTAGAATGTACCCCAAATATAGTTACTATACCCTAATATAAGTCTATAATATTAGTTTCCTTAGCTTCCTTGAGAGATAAAACCACTTCCCACCTATTAAAATAGTCAATTGTAATCAACACCCATTTATGAATAGCACTTGAAGGAGGGTTGATCATACCTATGAAATCCAAACACCACTGCATGAAAGGTTGGTCTATTTAAATGGTATAGAGATGGAAGGGTACAAAATTATGATTTATTGTCAATAAGGTACAATTTTGACACTTTTTCACCCATGAATATGAGTCCTTCAATAATAGGTGCTAATAATAACTAGCTTTCATCACTTTTATTACTATAGTTCTTGGTGCAAGGTGACCAATTTATAATCCATCATGAAATTATGCCAATATTATCTCAACCATATCAGCCTTCCCAAACCTTAGGATCACTCCATTAAGGTACTTTATAAAGATTATTCCATATATAATAATATATGGGATGGATTGTAATCTAAAATGTCTCATTTCAGCCTTGTCTAGGCCTAATAGACACTCACCTGTTTGGAGGATTTGACCATGTCTTGTGTCCAACTCATGGTATATAGAGGTGAAAGTATCTGAGGGTAATATTAGAGTACTATAAAAACTTATTTTTTATTTTTAAATTCCAATTCTAAGTGCTCACATATTCCCTTACCTCTCACCAACTTGGTAACCTTGATATATACATCATATTCCATGACTTTAGTGAAATTAGCCTTTTTCTCATTCAAATATCTGCTAAAAAAAGTATTTCATGTTTGGATGAGAGACCATCACATGAAATTTGTTTTTAGAGAGCACATGCATTATTTTTTAAATTCTTATTATAACAAAAATCACTTACTTCTTTACAAAAGTGTATCTTAACTCATTATATTTTAACCCTTGGCTGAAGAAAGGAATGGGCTATTCAAGACCTTCCTGATTTGATTGTGCCAACATATATTATTTTAATTCATCATTTCCAAAAGTATACAAGGTGAATTCCTTTTTAAAATTAGGGTTTTTTAGTGTTGGAACTTGAGCTATGTCTAGTTTGATAACACCAAATCTATCCCTTCCTTCTCTAGTCCAACTAAAATCTTAATTCTTATTCAACATGGATGTTAAGGGCTTGACAAGATTATTAAAATCAAGATGAATCTCCTAATGAATTTTATTTTAGTAAATAAAAATTTCAACCCTTTATTATGTTTATGCAATGACAAATATAAGATACCACTTACCCTTTCAAGATCTATGGAGATACCTTTCTTAGAGGTAATGTGGCCCAAAATTTAACTTCATGGAATATAAATACACACTTTTTTTTATTGAGAGAGACCATAAACTATCTCTATATTTCAAAAATATGTCTAATATATGTCAAATTTTCATTTTCATGCTTGGAGAATACTGTGATATCTTCAAGATAAATCAATACTATATCATTTATGAAACCTTATAATTTCATATCAATGGATATTTAGAATTTAGATACAACATTGGACAAACCAAAAGGCATATTATTATATGCATATTCTCCCCATTTTGTTGTAAATGTTTTCTTATACTTCTCTTCCTCTTGCACAAAAATTTATTATATCCTGAATAACCATCAAGGAAAGATAAATATTCAGAACCTACTACCATCTATAATATTTGTTACATGGAAAGAAAATGACACCGATCCCTTAATGAAACTCTATTAAAGTCCCTAAAATTAACACATAATATTATACCTCCATTCTAATTTCTTATAGGGACTAGATTGGCAACTCAAGTTGAGTGTTTAATAAGAGAGATGATGCTATATTCTATCAACTTAGTCAATTCTTTCCTCATTGGGGGCTCAATTTTTGGGTTGATATGCCTTTACCTTTGCCTTACTAGTTTAGAATCTACATATATCTCTATAGTGTGTTGAGGTAAGCTAGTATGAAAACCTTTTACATTAATATACTCCCAAGAAAACACATCGACAAACTCTTTGCATAACTCAATGAATGAAAGTATCTCTTCCTTGTTGCATACATTTCAAAGTGATATAAGTTTTACTGTAAATATGGTATCCCTCTCATAATTATGTTACTTAGTATACATGCTTATATTCTCTATATTCATTCTATCATCATCATTGAAAATGATTTCAAGTGTCACTAGACCTTTAGGTAGTTTGTTTGAGCTTAGTTGTACAATATTATCACCATATTGCTACTATGATTGGGACTCATTTTATTGAAGATAAATTAACCTCTTCTTGGATAAAACATTATACTTATTTGTCATTATCAAATACTTTCCAATTAACGTCATTATGAATAATTTAAGGCCTTACTATTACCTTGACATGTGGTTGACATCTTGAATTCTTGACATCATTAGGGATATAAAAATGAGATCTAACTACAACCAACCTATTAACATTCTTAATTTCCTCTCTTTAAATGGATTATATTTTTAAGTCCTCCAAATATTTATAATAACCCACACTCTATGTTTTTATTAATTTAACAATGAGTTTTTGGTTACATTTTTATCTTTCACTTGATGAAAAATCAACTCACTATCACCAAATACTTTTAATCACTTCACTCCTCTTTTCCTAGCCAATTCAAGGCCATGTACAAGTGATTCATACTATTATGAATTAAAATTATAGACAAATTTAAATATAAAAGTGGTATATTAATTTATTTAGAATGAGACACCAATATTTTAATACCTCCTACACCAATATTTTTCCTTGATCCATTAAATAATAACTGTTATAGATTGTCCATGGACTCACTAGGCTTGACCAACTATGTAATGAAATACCTTCCTCATGTAAGTAGTAAAATCCTAGGCCTAATTTTTCTATAAGCTTATATGGATCATTTTAATGATGTTTAGTTTCCCACTCATCAAGGAAAATATCATGTATGCATTCAATATAAATAGATGGTTATTGGTCAACATGGAGCTCTCCTTCATCAAAAATAGTGAAATTAACATTAGAGACCTCATGAAAATAAGGTTATATATGAATTTTAGAAATTTTTTCTAATTATATCTTAAATTTAGTGCCATACCAAGTCCTAAAGACCATGTAGTACAAATCTAATTATAGATATCCCCTAATCTTAGTTATGAACTCCATATACATGCATATGGGAAAGTGGGGTGGTATGTATATTAAAACAACATATTAAGTAATTGGAATTATGGGTAAATAATTAAAAGTTAAATTTATACCTTTGATAATACCTAAAATCTTGGTGGATGTCCCTTCCAATTACAACACTCCTTTGATTATTGGCTAATGTTTTAGACCTAACTTATTAGCCACTTATTTAGGCATTGCAAAGGTACTAAAACCACTATCAATCATATAATTATGAATTAAATACTCACCTATAATTATAGAGAGGTAGAAAGGAGGAGGATTATCACTCTTTAATTATTTTCCTCCTTTAGGTTGATTTTCATTCATGAGGACTGTTATTTTTTTCATTGTTGATTTAGCTTCAAGGTTGATATTAGATAGCTCTTCTTGAAATAGATCCTTTTATTGAGGAATGAAAAATGTCTCCCACATGGGAATGTTCACATGTGACTTATTAATTTGGTAAATAATATTTATAGAATAACTACCAACCATTGGAGGTCTTTTAGGATCAATAATACTATCTTGGACTTATGAGGATTGAGGTAAAGGAACGTTTTTCACACACTAATTTTTATGCACTTATTTAACTTTAGGGATGCATTAGGACTATTATTACATTTATACACTTTAGAAGGTGTAATAATTAATTTAATTAACTCTTAATTACCTTATATTTATATTTTATTAGACCTTGTGTTGGCCGCCATAGGAGTATCAATGCTACTCATACCTCTAAATTATTTCATGTAAAAATAGTCTCCTTCTTACCAATTAAAAAATATGAAATCATGTTTCAATTTACATCTATTATTATTTGATTGTGGTATAATCTTAATTTTTTGATGTAGATAAGATTAAGTACCTTGAGAAACTTAAACACTTTGAGAAGCTTGAGCACCTTGTACCATGGGAGCTTGATTGGACATACCATTGGAGTACATAATCTAATTTTGGAACTGATCATAAGGAAGGCACCATGACTGATCTTGGACTAGATTGTTTTTAGTTATAACATATAATTTTAAGAGCTATAATAATTTGGGTTATATATAGTGTAAGGTCTAACATTAGTCATTTATTCCTGACCTTGTTAGTTAACTTGAAACGGAGGTCTATTTGCCTGATTGAATTGGTTATGGGGATTTCAAGGCATGTATTACTGAGATTTATTCCTCTTGGTGTTTACAATTTCATTTCCAAAACATTTTATAAGATTCTTGACTTCATGTAAATCATTAATATGGGTAGAGGTAATTTTTGTTGACTATTTGGTAAAGGAATAAGAACCAATGTGAGTAATACAAGAGGTGTATAAGAAGTAATGGGTTGAAATTATTGAAAAAAAGGCATATGAGACCTTGGAGTAATCTTACCATCTTGGATAATATAATTATTATCCCTTATTACCACCTCATATGAATTAGGAATTTTATTTTTCCCCATTGATTGAATCACTACTGCTATGTCACTATTCAAAAGCAAAAAGTACAAGAACACATAGTTTGTAGTGGGGTTAAATATGGTTGTGATCATATCCCATGTATTTTGAAATTTATAGTTGAAATAAACCATGAATTATTGAGGATATCTATTTATAATAGTTAATTTTTGTACCAAGGACAAATGATCACTATTATCCTCAAAATGATTGCATAATTATTCTCCCAACTCATCCCAAGAGTAATATAATTAGGCCTCAAGCCTCTATAACACTAAAGATACATCCATTTAAATGAATTAGATAGTAATATAATTACCAAATTCTCTTAATCACATGATGAAGAAAACAAATGTTAGTAATGTCTCTTATATGCTCAATAAGAGTGGTGGAATCTTCTCAAATGAAGTATGGGATGATTTTAAGGGAAACAATAAAGATATAATAACATTGAGGTAGGAGAGGAGGGATGCCATAACTTAAAGGAATAAATTCTTTATTTATAATCATTTCCATCTTGAAATTTGTAATCAAACAAAAAAAATCTATAGATATATTTATATAAAAAATAAAAGATATTTTTAGATAAGGGTGTGTAGTATCAAATCCCTTTTTCTTAATTAAATGACAAGGTAATTATACAAACTCAAAAGGAGTACCTTTAGTAGAATATCTTGTAGTTAAATTTGTCATGAAAACTAGAAATTAGTCTTACAACCATGATTATTTAAATCTTTTTGGAGTTACCAAATGATGAATTTGGATGGTATAATATCTACAAGTATGTTAAGACCAATACCAATCTTAACCAATCTTCTTGAATTTGGGTCCCACTGGGCATGCCAAAAATTATTGTCACTTTGAGTTTCATAATTTGAGGAGGTGTTTCAGGTATAATATCTCAATGGACACATTGGGAACTCTATAAGGATGTAAATGGCCTATTTCTAAAGAGAATCTATAGAGAGGTTTGGCTCCCTTGATTATACACCTATATTATCACTATACTTAAATTATAATAAAAAGGGAAGGAGAAAGATGAAAAAAATAGAAAAAGGGATAAGACACTTAATTTTGGGTATACTCCTATGATATATGATTTGATAATAAATTTAAAATAATGTGGAATTTAATCACACCACTTCAAATAGTTCTCTAGCATAAATATTTCAATATGGAGCTTGTAGCTGAAATAAAAACTAAGAAGGATAACCAAGAGGCCTAAAATGAGGAACTAATGAAGTTTTTCCACACTTTACATTTGAATAACCACATTATACACACCATATGATCTCCAATAAGATAAATTACTCATAAATAGGTAATAATGAAGATGATAAATACAAGGATATTGAACATCAACACTATCATTAATAAAAAATTCACCATGAACACAGTAAACATGAGATGAAAAAGAAAGAAATAGTTTTAATTCACTTCAAAATCAATAAAAAGTATAAATTTTAGTATGGATTCACCATAGTCACTTTGATGATCCTTTATAATGTCCTTTTCATGAGTATTTATATAATAATTCAGAAGAAAAAGAGACGATAGATGTGTATGAAGTCCATCATGACTGTGATCTATCATAAAACTAGTTATCATTCGAAGAGAAGGTGAATAAATAGTCTTATTATTCATATTCAACTATTTTTGTATTGAATTTATTATTCCCTCATGATAAATGGTTTATAAGTGGTTATTCATCTCTTATGACTCATCTTTCCTCTCTTGATACTGCCCTTTCTTGGTTGAGGATTTACAAGTTTTTATATTGACACATGGCCTAATTGACATTCTTCACATATTTTTACACCATAATATGATATTTAAATTCATATATTATATTTTTTATAATTATACTTAATGCTTAAACATTTTCATACTATTATATCTATCATAAGAACCTATAACTTCATGTCAAAGTTTGTTTGATCCAAAAATATGTGATGAAGGTAAGCCTATCACTCATACAAGGTATATTATTTTATTTAAGTTTGTCATTAAAATATTTTAAAATATATTTAGGTATTTTATAATATCATACCATCTATATATAATATTATAAACCATCTTTAAAAGAGTATTCACAACTTACTAGTAAGAGGTTTGGAGAGGGCTATAAGTATCCATGCAATAAAAGCTCCATAAAAAATGAGAACTATATGGAAAATTTGTTCATGTTCCATGATTTAAAAACTAAGGTTTCAAGTGTTTTAAGTCTTATTATGAGTCTCCAAGAGCATGCCCAACTTTTGGTAAGCTTAAAGAGCTGATAGATCTTGTATGCTTCTTGAGTGTTTTCAACAACATGACTAATGAACTACTTGTGAAAAGGCTTTTAAAACTACATAAAGGCATTGAATTAGGTTTGGATATAAAATATATAGCCTCATAAGGATGTAATTATATGTCTGTATGTGGGTCATGAGGCTTATTTATTCCATTGGTGACCTTGATAATGTCTACAAACTCAACTTTCTATACAAATATGAGAATAGTCTTCATTTAAGCCTAGTTTAGTGACTTAAAACCTATATTATCAGCTTTTGAGTATATTTAATGAAATTTGGAGGGAAACTAGACATTTATATAGGCCAATAAATTCTCTTCAACTGAATAAGATATTTCCATATGGCCAAAAACATGAATCAGGCTTGAAAAGTGTAGTTTTTAGACCATTCCATTATGTTTTCATTCCACACATGCCACGATTTTGGAATTAAAAAGTGATCATGATGATTAAAGAGGTCATCAAGGTTTTTTAAGTTACTTTCATGTACTTTGGATTCCATTTGGAAACCTACATGGTCATCGAGCTCTTTAAGGGCATAAAAGGTAGTTTTAGACCTATTTGTCTTCTTAAGAATCATCCATAAATCATAGTACCTTGATTGAATTAAAAATTACCAATAAAAATCCATAATGTTATTTTTTCCCATGCATCTTCTCAATTTAATTCATCCATAATAAATTTGACCTTCATGAGCTTCATAGTCATATAAGTAAAGGTTGAAATGACTATTTTGAGTAAAAATGAATCCAAATGCTTGATTTTGACCCTTAAAAACCTTATCTAGGATTTATATTTTATGGATAATTGGACTTACAAGAGACACTTTGAAAAAAAATCAATTCATTCATTGAAAAGATAGACATGTCAATTCAGAAGGAAAACTATGATATTGGGTTTAGGAGGGTTTTAGCTTGTTAATAATGTTTCATAAAGCTCTACCCCCTAATCCCAAAACTATTTCCATTAATTATAATTTAATATGGGTAGTAAACATATCCTAGGATAATTTGGTCTAATACATTTCCTTTTCATGAAGTAAATTCATCCAAATGGCTCTCTTCACTTTACAAGTGATGTGATGGAAACCTTGAACATTTTTTTTTCCTTGTATGGAATTGAAACTTATTTCTCTACATGGTTTTGATCTTGATGAGGATGGATGGAGTTTTGAATGTCTTATAATACCATTATTATTTTTAAAATACTTTAAATGATACCTACTAATCAAGATTGACGCTGCATATTCACTTTCAGACTGCCTTCATCAAGAAACTTTACCATATTCTACCAAAAATCCTATTAGATTTGTGAACCATGTGCTAATGGATTTAATCTTAGATTTTAAGGTGTTAGTGTATTGTAACAAACATATCTTCATTTTATTTCCCTACCATCTATTAATTATACTATGTTTGGATGTTAGATCAATGAGCAAAGTAATTTTTCAAAGAGAATGTACATTTGAAAAGAAGTTTTTTTGACACCTTGAATAAGTATATGGGAAAAATATATAAAAGGTATTCTTCAAAAAATGTGAAATTACCCTAAAAATAAATTTTTGACCTCTATGCATGATATTTGACCTTAACACTTGATGTCTCTTCAAGGGTTTGCACTACAACATTACAACAAGTAATATGAAAAAAATGAACCATACTATCTCCAAAATTACCTTTAACTGCTCAAAATGATTGAAAAGATAATGTTGATACTTCATTAGATTTAATTTTATGTCCACTTATCCATAATGGATAATCATTATTTCTTAGATGATCACCACCTCATTGCATCACCATGCATCACTTATACCTTGAATTTGACAAATTACCCTTAATCTTTCCAAATTTACCTTGAACTTTATTAAACTGCATTGTAAAAGATCTCTTCAAAAATCATGGCATAAAACTAATTCAACAAGTCACACATAATAGACCCTATCATCCTAATAAGACCCTATTTATACTTTGAGATGACATACAAAACCAAACCATGACTCTTAACAAGACCATTTTCAAGGTTAGATGACTCAGTTACCTAGTTTTGAGCACACCTTGATCAAGGGTGGATGATTATAGAATAGTAACTCCTCTCCACATAGGTGGTGGTTTATTAATGTTCATGTAAAAAATAAGATTCATAAAGCAACTATGATGACGTGGGGAAGTAATCATAAGCTCATGAAACAAAATTTGAGAAGGTAATTTGGAAAGTTTTTCAATGGGATCCCATTCATAAAATTTAAGGTGAGATGAACAAGATTGAGCATAAGGTGTATGTTTTTAAAGTATATTATCTATAAGATGCATTGATTTATATTAAACTTAATTAGGAATGAAACTATGTAGTTTTGACCTAGATGATATAATTGGGCTAGGTTGAGTAGACTACATCAGCCAGGCTGATGTAGGTTTTTGCATATAAAATTGAGAATTGGATTACATTAGGATATTCAATGTAATAAAAATAGTAATCACATGAATGGAATATATCTAGCTAGTTAATGTATTTTAAACATAAATGGGCATAGAAAAAACTATATTGAGTTGGCATATGTATTAGATTCTATGCTAGGAGAAGCTAATTATTTCAGACTGGTCAATATAGTTAAAACATATAATAAAGGATTAACAAAATGCATCTGGATAGCCAATTCACTTAGTAAAATCATAAGATAATATAATTACATCAAGATAGTTAATGTAGATTCAATAGTGGGAATAATAAAATTTATGATCTCCTCATACTTGACATATATAAAATGAGGTGGAGAGTTATCCTAAACTATTATATAAATATGATAAGGAGTATGACTCAAATGAGGATAAGGACAAATATAAGAGGCTATATTCTTCATGTCATTCATATGAACCAAGTTTTCTTCATTGGTATAAGAGTGAGAATTAACCATGGTTTCAATGACATTTGTGGTAGTAGATTGATTAAGATCAGGTTATTGATTTTGGTTATGCTTAAGAATGATAGGTTTAACCAAGATCTCTGAAGAGAGACCACATGATGAATGTTAAATTCTTGTACAGGTAGAATGAGATCTCTAAAAACAAGAAAATTCCATAAAGTAAATGTTTACATTAGCCACTTTAGGAAAAAATAAAGTATATATAGGGTGAAATTATGTCACTAAAAAGGTAAAACCCTAACTCATAATAAAACCCACTTAACATTAAATGACCCCTAATGACTTGATTAACTAACCTAAGTAAACTAAAAATACATGTAGTTAAAACCACTAGGTGAGAAAAAACCTACACTAATACCCCCCTGAAGCATAGCTTAGGTGTGTAGAAGAATTGGGTCTTGACAATGAGGCTTGATGAGGTACCTAAGTACAATACAACTCCCATAAATTAGGGTAAAAGAGAAAAGCTATAGGAATAAAAATCCTCCCCAAAATAGAGAAAAGAAGAGAAGAGGGATAAAAATGGCCACTAAGGTCTACAATTGACTATATCCATCTGGTGTCCCCTAGAGGAATGCTTGAAAGTGACTGTGAATCAGAAGTAGATGCTACAAAGAGTGGATTACCCTAGAAAAATGAGTTTATCTTCTTTGTTCCTAATGGATCTTTAGCCAAGGTGTAATTCCTATAAAATGAATGATCCTCATACTATGAGGAAGGTGGATTAAGTACTCTATGACAAGATGGTCAAATATAAGTAGAGGTGAAGAAGGTCTGCAAAATCCTCTATAACTATGAAAGAGATTGCCTAATGTTTTATGTGTCCTAGATCAGTAGACCATTACCTTGTAATGTTAGAAGTAGACTAAAGGTATGTGGATCAAGAACTAACTCTTCAATATATGTAAGGTGATAAGTAGATGGTGGAGGTGTGTCCACTTCACTACTATAGTAATCTATAGAAGAAGAATTATCAATATCAAAAGAATGCTTAGGCTTAGAAGTGTCATCAGGTACATGTGAGTTTGAAAAGAATTTTAAGGAGAGTCAGGAGAAAAGTGTGAGAAGCTATATATCCATGTTTGAAGATTGATCATTCCCATAGCCAAAATAGTATCACTATGTAACTCCCTGATGTATACTAAATTTGGAGTGAATTCAACTCACATGCCTTGACCAAAGTGAGTGATTTGGTAGACTGACAATAGATTAGTTGAGAGTGAGGGCACACTTCAAATATTATTTAATGTTCCACCACTCACTTCAATATACCCTGTCCTAAGAACCTTTTAAGAAGTGTTTTCATCTAGTTGTATAGAGGACATATCACATGGTTCCAAGGAACTGAACTCAATCTATGAAGAGGCCATGTGATATGAAACACCAGAGTCAATGATCCATATATGAGGATTTGAAGGCACAAATACAACTAAGTCTTTGCCCTTATATTTCCCCTTGTTATTCTCTTTTGCCTTAGTGGATTCATGGATTGATGAATATGGTTTGACAGAATCTAGGACACCTATGCTATTATGAATAATAAGGCTAGTAAAGTGGTCAATTTGTTTCTTCAAACATTTAATCTCATCATTCTTACCTAATAAATGCCCACATTTGATCCAATCTTTCTTAGGCTTATGATTGTAAGAAGAGGTCACATTTTTTATTTGGAGGTAGAAATATTTTTACCCTTCTCAACATTTTTCTTGCTCTGCTATTAGAAGCCTTATCTTTCTCAACAAGAAATTCATGAGATTTAGATGACTTCACTATGCCCATCTATATCAAATTATCTTGTTCCTAAATTAGCTTGGTAACAAAAGTATCTAAATAAGGCATCTTCTATGTAGTGTCAAGAGCACTCTTAGTGCCATGGAAAGTAGACATAAATACAAAATATTTAGGACCTAGTTTAGAGAGTAATGATAGAATAATTTCTTCATCTTTATTGTGAATTACACATGCTTTCAACTAAAATCTCAAAAGTATAAACTTGGTGAAGAAGTCCTGAAAAGTGTCAAATTAATCATGGCTCAATCTAATAAGCTCATTTTCTAGCTCATGTCCTCTCATCACATCTTACACTCCAAAGAGCTTGGTGATGTGGGCCCGCACTTTAGTAGGTGTTTTTGTAGATTTAATGTGAAAGAGTAGATCTAGCGAGACGGAAAGACATATTATTCCATGGAATTTATCACAATAGTTAAACCATTTTATTTTTACTCCAACATCAATAGGTTTAGTCTCAATTCCCTTTATAATTTGATGGCAACCCTTGGATTGCAAGATAATTTCCATTCTAGGTTTCCATTCATGATAATTAAATGGTGTAGGTGGACGTATTGAGAATGAATCCATAGTGCAGAAGTAAGTATTACTATAGTAAGTAAAGAAGTGATGAAAAAAGAAAAGAAAGACTAAATTCACAACAAACACACAAGTACCCCATTAGAAATATTAGGCAATGACCTATTGATTGTCTCAAATACAAGCACCCTCGTATAGATTTTAGATTCAATTGAAAATTCATCTTGATCAGTAGGTTCATAAGTACAAGTAACAAGAGGAACATTAGATTAAACTGATAATGCATTCAAGAGTGTAAACAAAATGTCAAAAAAACATTTATAGTTGTGGAAGGCCCAATGATAGGTCCAATGTGTAGATCATAAAAAATATCACTTTTAAAGAAAATGACAATAAAAAAGGAGTTACCAATCAAACTTTATGGCACTTACAAATTCTTACTTCAACATATTCCTAGACTCTTTCCAAAAATGGAATTTTTTTTCTACTTCATTACCTTTCACCTAAAATTTGATATATTCTAGAATGTCATGCACTTACACCTTCTGAACAACTTCAACTTTGGGTTTTTGAACTACTTCAACTTATAAAAAGTTATAAGCAGTTGATGCTAGAAAACCTAATTACTTCTCCACAGTGTATTGTGGGTTCTTTGAGATGCTTGACTTTAGGTTCTTCTAACTACTTTACTTCAAATTAGTAATAATTTGTTGACCTTTGAAAACCTGAATGGATCTAACCAAATTAAATTGGGTTCTTCAACTTGCACAACTTTAGAGTTTCAAAAAATTGCAACTTATGAAACAAGTAATGAATAATCAAACCTAGAAAACCTGAATGGGTCTAACGATCAAGTAATCAAGGTTGAGAAACCCAATCACTTATAATTTGTCTCCATGGAGAATCCTAATTACGTATAAGGAGAAGCACTTGAGAAACCCAATTTGATCAGTGAGCAAGTAGAAGCACTTCAAAAACTTGATTTGGTCAGTAAGTAGAAGCACTTTATAAAACTGATTTGGTCAGTCAGTAAGTAGAAGCACTTTAGAAACCAATTTGGTCTGGAAGTAAGTAGAAGAACTTCATAAAATTGATTTGGTTAGTGATTAATTAGAATCAATTTGTAAATCTGATTTGGTTGGTGATCAAATAGAAACACTTCAAAAACCTGATTTGTTTTGTAGAGAGTAAATCAGGGTTTCCAAGCTATATTACTTCCACTGTATAGATGATGAACAAATAGAAGAAATCAATTTTTTTTTTAAATTCCTGAAATTTCTCAAATAACTAAGAATAACCTATTTTATATCTCAAAAAACCCACAAAATATATGCAAACAGATTTTTCATCAAAGGCCTTTTGACACAAGTTTTGAGGTAATTTTTAGAAAATGCCTTCAAGGTCAAAAATGGTAGCCATACAGTATGAAAAAATAGCAAGGTGAATGTAGGATAATATTACCAAAGGATACAAATGCATGAAGCTATTAGGAAATCTTTAATACCATGATATATTTTTTTGAGATAACTGAATAGCAGCCACACAATGAATGTCAAATTCCTATAGAGGTAGAATGAGAGATATGAAAACAAGAAAATTACACAAAGGAAATGTTTGAATTAGCCACTTTAGGAAAAAATAAATTACACATAGGGTAATATTAGGTCACCAAAAATTTAAAACCCTAACTCATAATTAGAACCCACTTAAAGTTAAATGACCTCTAGTGACTTGATTAACTAACCTAAGTAAGTTGAAAAGATGTGTAGGTAAAACTAGGTGGGAAAAAGCTTACAATAATAAGGCAGTGGATCATAATAGATGACAAGGTGAAAATTATTTTATTAAAGAACATAAAATCTGAATTTATAAGCATGGGATATTACTACCTTATCATAGGCTTGTTATTTATCTTAGATCATAGATTCATGGTCAAAGTTGGGATTGAGTAGGAAATTCAAATAAAGGGCCTTAAATTGTCTAAAAGAGTCATGAGAGTTTGATAAATGTGCATTATATCTAAAAAAATTTTGAGGATCAAAATAAGGACTATAAGGGTGAGATATATCAAACTTTCAATGTGAGAGTTTTTATAAACATTGATTAATTTATGTTAAATTAAGAGGCTAATGAGCATCAATATTATTCATTTGATATGGAGAAGGAGGAGGATAGAAATGAATTATAATGATAGGTTGGGAAAGGGTCACTTCATTATAGATTCTTGGGAGGAAGGTATGTATGGTTCTAGTGCATTATTATGTATCTGTAACACTATCATTAGTAGCATGTTTATTCTTAGAATTCATATGCACATGAGTTATAGATGTAGGTTATTAAGGCTAAAATCATCTTATGAGAAGGTATTATTATTTATCTTGATCAATGGATTCCTTAAATGATTTTGGAGAGAGAGATTTTTAACTTTGTATTAATGTTTGGGATGGAGAGCATTAGTAAACAAGTGTAAGAGGATATCTTTTGAAATATTTTGTTCAACCTTATTATCAAAGGCTTTATAATGATTGATAAAGGTTTGAGTAGTTTTATAGTCTGCCTACTCGTAGTTAATGTAATGGGCTAAGTTATTTCTATGGATTTAATTAGTTTAAAATTCATGAACCAATGCATTAGATAAGTATTTTAAGCTAGATACAGTAGTAGACTTAAGTTGGATATACCAAACCAAGGAATCACTATAATATGTTTTAAATAGAAGTTTAGTAGCCTCAAAGGTGTTTAAATTTAATCTAATCTTTGTATATATTTCTAAAATCTTTTAAATTTAAATTGGGATTGATGAATCCATTATAGGTGATAGTAGGAGTAATGCCACCTATGTTTGTATTTGGAATTTGAGGAAATAATGGTTCATTTTGAAGATTATTAATTGCATTATTAATAAGAGGAGGTTTTAAAATGACATTATCATGAGAATATCTAAGGGGGAGTTGGGTGAGGGGGAATTTTTATTTGTAAATCCCCATTAAAACTATTGAGGATGACTTTTCATATGAAAAAGTTGATTTTTTAATTACATCATCCACTTGGCATTATTAGCTTGAAAGGTAGCCATTTGGTTAATGGATTGCAATTATATTTGATTGGGATAAATTTATTGTTGGTTAGAGGAACAAACATGAGTAACTTATTGAGATATACTAGTTGTAACATTAGTATAGATGTGGGCACTTTGAGTAGGCACACTACAAGAAAGATCCATCATGTTAGTAGTGATACTAGGAATGGTGGAAGAAGAGGGAAAGAGGTAAGTCATGTAGTGACTTGTCTTAAGTCTTGTAGAAAATATAGTAGGTAAAATAGGTATTTCCATATGAGATTTCACCATGTAATGGTAGACTACCATAGGGTCCTTGCCTTTATGCATAGGATGTTCATTAAAGTATATGATCATTTTGGCTATATATTCAAGATCAATTTCATCATCTTCTTCCCTCATGTGTGTAAGTGGATAGTTGAGTGGATAAAGGGATTTAGATTTGTTAAGTGTTTCATAGTTCATGGTTATAGTGATCACATGGAAATTTCTTATATTTTTATCATTGGTCAAAATCTAAGCAATTTCCATGTGTCCACTATAACCATGAACTATGAAACACTTAACAAGTCATTGGTCAAAATCAAGCTATAAGGCATGCATGAGCTAGAGACATTACATGAGTTGGTTGATTCCATCATATCTTGTTGATTTATTCTTCAAAATTAACAAAGATGTATTACATGGTGGAGGAGGACATTCTCAAAATTGAGTTGTCTATATCAATTAACTTACATAAACAATACTCTATAAGCCATGCCAATGTAGTTTATAAATGAAATCATGAAAATTAGACTATATTGGGTAGGATGGTGTAGTTATGAAGGTAACATATTTGTTTAATAAATTATATCAAGATGGATGATGTCGTAAAGAAGGCATAAATTTGGGTAAAATAGACTATATCAGGATAGTGAATGCAATAAGTAAAATATAAATTATAGTAGGTTGGATGATATAGTTGGTTAAATGATGGTAAAAATTTAGACTATATCAGTCTAGTCAATGCAATTATGGAGACAAACACAAGGAACTATATCAAGCCAATTCATGTGGTTCAAACACATATAACTAGATTAGACTAGCCAATGTAGTTATGCCACACAACACATACTTATATCAGGTTAGAAGATACAGTCTAAAATACAATAAATAATTATGATATAAAATTACATCTAACCTATTATTGAAAACAAGATCAAGTAGATATAATGATAAGATTTGATTGATAAATTAGGCTCTTAAATACACTTATTCATTCATTAGTGTCATTGGAATGTTTTAAATCACTAATTATAGAGGTTAAACCATTCATGTATCCTACTAACCCTAGTTTTGAGGGTATGGTGAGAGTAACTTCTTTAGGTGATATGTTCATCTCAGGTGCACCATAAAATCAAAATAATGGATGGTTTCATAAAGTTTAATAAAAAATTATTCTTAGGCATTTTTGATATACCATGAGGTACATGTAAACTAAAGTATGTGTTTTATGCTATATAATAGCTTGAATATTGGGGTAGTACCCTTCACACAATGGTGTTGGTAAAATATACAACTACTTGAACCATAACAACAACAACTAAGTAGTTTTTATATTATAGGAATACTTTTTCCAAGGAAACTGAAAAAAATAAAAGTTAAAAAATCAATGTCCAAAACCAATGTGTAACATTCAATGAATTGAAATAAATAGGTAGATAATGGTATCAAGATAGCTAATATAGTCATGAACTAAATAAATTAAAAATTAAATAAACATACTTGTATGAAGTTACGTGATGTAGTTAAAAGAACAAAACATATCTATATTTGGATGATTGATGTAGCCTATATAAACACATCATGGAATCAAGATAGCTAATGTAGTCTATGTATACACATAATGTAATTGGGCTAGCTGATGCCATTTATAGATAAGTAAAAAATTATATGGGGTTATCTAATGTAGGTTTTTGTAAGATATTACTAGAACAAAATTATATCATGCTCATCGAAAAAGCTTTTTGAAGCTAAGAAGGTTGTAATAAGTATTCACATCTAATATATCAAATTCAATCCCATATATATAGAGGCACTTCACTTTATATGGTTATTAAAAAAATTCTATATAGTTCCCCCCCCCTCTATAGATATTGATTAACTCTATCCCATATATATAGAGAGGGGGAACACTGTATATATCTAAGTAATCAATCAATCTATATAAAGGGGGTGAGGCCAAAAAAACTCTATTTATATAGAGTCCAAAAAAAATCTATCTTGAGGGGGAGAAGGGGAAAAAAACATTGTTTATATAGAGAGGGGAGGGGGGTCAACCATATCCATATAAAGTTTAGTTTAATGGGCTCTATATCTATAAATTGGGGATGGCCCCTCTCTCTCTATAGATTAGGGTTAGATAGAGTTAGAGGGGGTCCCTTCTCTCTATATATATAGGGTTTTTTTGGCCACCCCCAACCCCTCCCCCTAAATATCTAGTTTTTTTGGCTCTCCCCTATATCTTACAAATCACTTTTGGTTTATAATATAATAGTAAATATATCAAGAAAGGCAATGTTATTACCTTTAGTTTTTAGGAATATTTACTCTATTTGTTGGATTGATAGGGCTTCCTTTTTTCTGAGGCAGAATGAGTTATGATATACTATTTCAGTGGTTTACTTCATTGATGAACCATTTTGATGAGAACCATCTAGAGAATTTTTCCAAATATCCCCTCAAGTTGTTATATCAGTTTTTGATATATTCACAACATATATTCTATATAGACCTATTCACTTCTTATCACATGTTGTACATCCTCTTGAGATGAGGAGTATGAAATGACTTCAGATGTTTTAGGGGTATCTCTAAAGTTGAATCAAATTGATATTCATAATATTTATGGAAAAAATTCTCCTGTTCATTTTTAGTATGAATACCAAGTCCAATATGGAACTTATGCTTTCTATAGAAATAACTCTTTCTTTATTGAGATGTGGTCTTATCAGGTTCACTAGAATGTAGATCCAAATGCTAAGATTAACCCACACCTACCATATCTCAATATACTCATGAAGGTCAATCAAATAGATCATATGCACATTTATTGTTTTAATAAGTGACCAATGATAAATGATATCTAACAAGAGGGTTGTTTATAAACAATGCTAAGAGGAAAGGGTTCCAAATATTAAGGTTATGACACAAGGGAATAACTCCCACTAGGCCTCCTATGTTGTTAATATTAAATTAAAATAAATGGTTGTAAGTGTGTAGATAATGTATGTTAACTAAAATGGGGTAAGTGTTATAATGGCCATAATTATTAAGGTGTCATGGTTAACTAAATGGGGTTCTAGGCAAGCTAAAAATATATATGGAAAGTTTAAGAAATCCTATAGTTAAAATAATATTAGGTGTAGAGAGAACCTAGAAAAGTATACACACATTCATTCACTAAGTAAAAATCAACTTCTCACTAATAAATGAAAGAGTATAGGGTTAGAAATACTTATCTCAGAGTGGACTCAATGAGCATCAATCTGCCCCTTGGATCAAGTAGATATCTATAATAATTTTTTTGGGATAAATACTTAAAATGGTTGGTAAAATAATCAAGATATCTTTAGCTAATAACTCCCAATGAATCCTCTTATTTGATCTCCAAAGACTACCACAAGAAAATATTCTATAAGATAAGGTTATAAACCACTAACTCATCCAAATATGACTTGGATTAGAAGTGTGAGTACAAGAAGAGGATATGAGTGTGATATGATATGTTTCAATGAAATATGAATCATAGATATAGTTTTGTAATATCCAAAACAAAACCTAATCTCTAAGTTGATGACATCAACTAGGCTAATATAGTACAAATGTCAAAAAATAAGATTAGAAGTAAATTGAGCTAGCCAATATAATACATGAATGGAAATGGCATTGAGTATAGGGTATCAGTTTGATTAACATCATAAAATATGAGGGAAACTAGCACAACTGAGAAAGATATGATGGAAGGAGATAAGTGATAGGATAATCTAAAGTGGAACTAATGATAGAAATGATTAAATCATGATATATAAATAACATATCTTACAAATCACCATGAAATTAATCAACCCCATTCCCTAATAACCTTTAAGGTGTGAACTTAAGGAGTTTGATTCTCAATAAGTCATTGAAAGATAATGCATTAGTAAATGATAAAATTAAAAAATATTATGTGTATACATAATGATGTTAGTAAGAAAAAATTATACACACACACACACACACACACCATTGTTTGATGAATTGTTAGGTATCAAGTAGTTATGAAATGTAATATAATCCATGTGGATTTTATAAATTTAAATAATTCCAATAATGTTGTCAATCTCATACTCATTTATAATAGTAAAATGATATATAGATGTTTCCATATCCACATTATTTTTATTTAGAGAAATATGGTTTAATAAAGGATTACTAAATATTTTTATACAATGATTAGGATTCAAAATTAATTTATTCAATGTATAAATATTCATATCAAACTTATAATAGTGTTATCATCAATTAAATCTTGAATCTCGTATCACAATTTGAAACATCCATTAGTCTCATGTCTTGAAGTCAATATTATTCATCAAATTTACCCTGATCACAACCTATAAATAAAATTCATGTGTATCCATTTGAAATGGATATAATAAATAAATAATATTACTTTTGAGTTATTTATTTAATATCTATTGAAGATGTTATAGCAAATCTGTAAATTACTTCCTTTACTTAGGAATGGGAATGGTAAGCTTATCATTTGGTTGTAAAATTGAATTAATCATTTTAGTTTCATTATTAGTTTTGAAATTATAATAATCATTATTTTTAATCATGAACATTGATTTTCCTTCATATTTGGATGTAGTGGATGTAAAAGCAATAAATGTGTACTTTAACATATTATCATCCTTAAGTTTCACCTCAATTTTTTGTAGTGCATGAAAAATCTCATCAATTGTGTTAAACATGACTTTGTACATAAGTGGGTTGAGAAAATTATTAATTAATATAATTTTAATCTCACTATCAAGAATTTAACATGAAATTTTGGTAAACATGGTCTAAATTTAAGCACATAATAAACAATGTGATCTTTAGGTTCTTGTTTGAGCAATTTGATAAAAAGTAACTTTTGTTTAATTTTAATCAAAAATTGCATTTATAAAAGGCCAAGTAAAACATGTAATAAATACATGGATCCCACATGTAATGAATATAAACTAATATAGGGCATATAATATGATACTCCTAGGAAATAACTTCACCATAAAAAAGTGATCACATTGAGAACCAATGCAAGATGTAAAGAAATATTTGATATGTTTTAGATTAAAGGTAAAAACAGGTTTTGAAGGGGCCCCGAAATATTTGATATGTTATGAGGGGTCAGAATTTCCATTAAATGTTGTAAAATTATAATATTGAAATTATGGAGGAAAGGGGTGAATAATCACTTACTAAGATAAAGGTTTGTGTAATATGTCATAAGATGGTACCACAAGTCTAGTTAGTTAGATGTTTGATAAAATTACTAAATTTAAATCTTTGTCATTAATTTTTTCAATCACTACTAGATCAATGGATGCCCTAATAAGTTTATTTTTAAGATTAATATGTGTATTTAAAGGTAAATTTTAATGATTACCATTAATATTTGATAATATATTAGTGTTGGTACTATGTACAAGATTAAGAAATTAAATATATGAACTCATTGGAGGCAGATTGGTCCTCAAGGTTTTAACCCTATGTGGAGGCATATGATAGTTAGTATTGTGATGGGTACTAGCCTCACCACCCAATGTACTAGGAGTATATATATTTTTTATCTTTCATGGTTTAGGAAATAACTAGCCTAGAATATTTTGCCTCTGCTTTATAACCCACTACTATGACACTTCTAGTTGTTTTAACCCTCTAGATTCTATAAATATGATATGTATACTAAAAGTTATATCATGCACATAGATCAACTAGTCGTGGTTTTTTATATCTCCAATTTTCCAAGGTTAAATATAGTGGGATGAAATGGGTATGGAATATATAGGGTGTGTCTAGGTTTTAGGCTCACATGTAGGCTTATCTTATTATTAAATAATGTCATCCCATTATTTCATAAAACTAAATATAGAAGGTATAACTTACCTATATCCTACTATAACATTTCTAAGGTTAACTGTGAGTAACTTCCCAAGGCTAACCATTTCTTGATGCATAAAAAATAACAGATAACCAAAGGCTTCCTATGGCTAAGCTTTGAAAAAAATTATTAGGTATTTTGATATACTCAAACATATGTGGAAGATCAAGTCCATATACAAAACTATCTAATATCTTGAGTTTTGTAACATAAGCCTTGACTCATGTATAAAAAGGAAAAACTAATAACTAATTATCCCCAAAAGAACTTTTTGTGAGTTTTAAAACTATTAGAACATAGTTTCTAACCTTAAAAAACTATTTTTAAGAGAGAATAGAAACATTTGGGTAGATTTGAGGGAAAATGCTTCATGATACCACTTATATTACCATTTTATAATCACCAAGATCCTAATTTGGGTGAGGTGAGATCATATGGTGGAAAGTTGTAGAAATCCATAAACCACTTGAACTATTATGGAGCATATCCTTGGAAAGAGCTGTGATATTAGATGAAATGGACCTTATTGAAAATAGATTAAACTAATGCCAAAATAAAATACTTAGTATTATGAAATTTAACTAGAAAATAATTGTATTGCATGAGAACTGAGCATAATTTATTACAATATTATTGGCCCTTTTGATGGGAATCTTCATTTGAGCAAGATTAATACAATAAAGTTTATAGATGACTTTAGACTATATTATGCACTTTATTTATACTAATTCTAGTCTAACCAAATACTACTTCCCATGCATGTGGGATTATTAAAATTATCTCAAGGGTTGAATTACAAAGCATATACATATATAAATTTTATTAATAAAAATAATTACAAATAAAATGGCAAGGATGAAGGGGTCATTTCACAAATAAAATGTATGTAAAAATGGAACCTCAAAACTAAGTTTTTACATAAAATTGGAGCCCATAAACTAGGTTCATATGTAAAAATGGATCCTTAAATAGGGTTTTTATGTAAAAGGATCAATTGTTGTAGATGAGTATAGATTCAAAGTGCTTACATGGTACCATTATTCCCTACCAATTCTCATCATATAAAATATAAAAGTTTTTACATTAACAAAATTAATGTCCTAATTTAATCCATATGTTTTTCATTATGTCATATAATATCTCTCAATATACTCATTTTAACCCATATTATTCATATATAATGTCTCAAAATGCCAAAATACCTCACAATTTGACCCATTTAAATCATAAAAGTTATCTCTTAGTAACATAAAATGTCTTAAATGTTTCACAATCTTGTAGAATGTCCAACATATGTCTCAAGTTACCCAATTAGACCTGTATGAATCATATAATATGTCTTAGAATGTGAAATTTTAATCTTTCATAGTCTGAATCTTTGAATAAAGCCCCCTATATGCCCCTTTTTCGATATTAGGGATAAATACTACAAATCACTCATCTTAAAAGATCAAGTTATCTGAATCATGTGTTATATAAAATAATATAATCATGTAAAGTACACATACCAACATGATAATATATATCATTATATAAATATTTTTATCATTGCAATCTCATATGAACATGTATTCTAAAAATAAATTTGTTTAGCACACAAGATAGAATCATGATAATTCAGTGTTTCTAGTTCGTTTTAGAATCATGAATTTGAAGGTTTATTACAAACTTAATGTGTAGTTACTCTATTAATTTTTTTATTTTATTATATTTGTGTATCCATTATGTGAGTGGATGTATTTATGTTATTTAAATTCACATTTATTACCACCAATGGGTATTCTAATGACATAATAAGTTATGTGCAATAGATGAGTTTTCATTAAATGATGAAGTATTTTATAAATAAAATATCATTTTACTATAAAATATGTCTCATAATTTTATCCTAATCACAATACTAGCAAAAATTTTATAGAGTTGCTAATTAAAAAAATGTATATCCTAAAAATAATTATATAATGTGCCTTGTCATGGTTCAATAAGAAATGACCCTAAATTATCATCATAGAAAATATCATACTTCATGTGTTGTAATACATTTGATGGGAACTAAAATGGATAAATGAGTCTCAAGGCATTATGAGTTTTATTTTTCTTTGAATTAATAGTAAAATTTTGAGTTTTGCACCTATAGCACCAATTTTTTTGCGATATAAATAGGATGATTTTATTAATTTTAAAGTTCATTTTCTCTCTATTTATTATGTAATTTTCACTCTAACTTGAGATCATGTTGATGCAATGAGGTATTACCACCATGTAATTTGAGTTTTTGGAGAGTTACCTATGGGCTAAGGAGCCATTTGCCCTAGTATTTTACAAAAAATATATTTTAAATTTTTTTCAAATACTTTGATAACTTTTAATCTATTATTTTTCAGATGTGTTATATTGGTTAATAGTATTGTCCTTTGGATGTTTGTAGTGTCCAATCCTTGTTGGTACTATCCAAAGGTTTGATGGTAGTGACTATCACACATTTTTTTCATTCTTGTAGGTGTCTTCAAGGCATTTAAAAATACTATAATGCTTATTTTATCATTCTAACATATTTTTACATATTTTTTATTTAGATATAATATTTGTTCTATCATTTTTATGTGCATGCATGGGGATATTAATGTTAGATAATTTCAATGTGGGTGACACATTGACACTATATTGGGTCTCACTCTTAGCAATGTTGATCAATGAATTATTCATAGTGTCAAGATTGGGTATGTTGGTTGATAGGGGTGATTACCTATGAAATGTACATGATGATTCCTCTATCTGAGATATGGAATGCCAAAAATTGCATATTTTAGATCCCAAGAGGGAGATTATAATAACATTAGCAACATTCATATGATTTGATAAACTATTATAGGCACTCATGCTACTTTATAGGTTACCAAGGGACTAGACATAAAAGGGTAGAATCATTGGTTTATGATAGGGAATCATCAGGATGCACACTATGACCTATATGAATCTTTGATTATGTTATGTGATGTTCCAAATGTTCAAAAGTTTCTATGTGTTAAACATGCATATTTTATTGCTATGGATGGTGGTGGTGTAGCCATATCTTATTATATGAATTCTATCAATGATGACATAGAGACACATGGAAATAAGTACTCTTGGGTTATTACTATGCTAATCCATTTTTATAAAGATCCATATCAATTTAAGTGAGAGGAATATAGTGGTGGTTTTATATTGGTGAAATTGTTACATGTGTGTCCTATGAACTCATATATATGGCCCATCCCATAGGTTTTCCTTTGGCTAAGTGGGTACATCCAAAAAAAAATCATAGAGTGATGGATCATTTGCCCATGTGTTTCATGTCATAGTAACATAAAGTTTTAGATTATTTTAGATAGGTTAACTCCTTATTCTAATATTTAAAGGATCTATCAATATTTTTATATGTGGATAAAATATTCCATATGGTTGTATTTGATTCATATTTGTTTTTATTTCCATCATTAGTTTTTATGAATTTATGAGGTTCAACATCTAAATTTGGCACACGATTTAACTTTACATCATTTATTTCAAATTCAAACATATAGAATATTGAAAATGAATAAGGTATTTTTGGCACATTATACTTGGGTATTTTCTCCTATTCTAGTCCATGAGTTTATCTTTTGATTATTCATCTAGCATTTTTTCATGGAGATCCCCAATTTTGGTCATTTGTCCTTATAGATAAATCTATGGTATTTGGATAAGACTGGCCTAGGGCTTTGTCTATTTAGCATGGACTTATCCAGGAATAATTTTTAGAACTTACTTTGAGTCAAATTTCATTTAAATATTATTTTTTACTATTTGGTTCCATCTTGGGTTTGATTTTATGTGCCAATAATTCCCAAATTAAAAATTATAAGAATCTATGTTATGACCAACACACCCCATTCCTTTTTAGAATCCAGACTCCTCATTTTTGAGACCTTGGTATGTATTAATTATGATATATGGGTCTCAATTTAATCTTATATAAGATTTTAAAATTTGGCACATGCTAATGAATAATGAATGAATTTTAGGTTAAATGCAAAGGAAAATATGAATCTCACTAAAATATTCCAATATGTTTGACAACAAAGGCTATACCTACTTTAGTTATGGATCACCTCAATTTAAAATTTGGAATTTCATGACTAAGTTTGGTGAAACATTATAAAATGGATTTTATCTTTATATTTCACATTCCATACATCACTTTAATCAACTTTTAAACTTAGAATTTTGGTTGTTGTTTAGATTTAATTTGATCAATTTTTTTGGTTAGCTATTTGACATTTGACTATATGTTCTTTGTCTTTCAAGCCATGTACATCCCCACACGACCTTACTAGTTCGAGTTTCATGAAAATCTTTCAACTATGAGATTAAAAGAGTGTGAATATGTATCACATAGCACCATATCACGTCCTTACATCTCAAAATTATTTCTTAGTCTCTACAAGAATTAATACAATGTGATTTTATGATATAGTAGGGTCCTACCACTTGAAACCTTCTTGCATCCTCACATCTCAAAATTATCATCTAGTTCATGCAAGTCTCAATGTATTACAATGTTTTAAAATAGTTCAGTCCTAGCATATGCAACATATTTTCTCCCTTGCACCTCAAAGTTCATTGGATGTCTTAAATAAATATATAAGCATTATGACATTAAAATTCTATATAATCTTTCCACATGGATCATTTTTACATTCTCATACCTTATAATTACTCAGGCACTATGCTAAGAATAAGTGCTATGAGTCCTAAACAATTTAAGTGGAGACATTGTGCATTCACATGAATTCACTAATCTTAACTAAGCTTAAATCAAGCCTATGTAGTAAGTGTAAATGGGACACATGGAATGATGATGACATCCCACAAAAGTGAGGAATAACAAAATAAAATAAAATCAAATCAAAGACATAATGGGAAAAAGTTTAGAATTAATGTTGACTAACCTAACATTAAAACCACATGAATAGCCATTCTATTAAAATCATTTAAAGAAATGTTGTTGTCAAAGTGATATATGTAGTCATGAAATCATAGGATCACTCCTCAACATTTTTACCATAATGCTTGAGAAATTGCACCCATAATACATAACAGACTAATTACGTAAAATAGTCTTTCATTATTGTATCTCAAGGTGAATATAAAATCCATAACTCTCTCCTCCTACAACCTAGGAGAAGCACAAGGAATTCCTAATAAATAAGTTATTAATTTGGTTTCACAATAACCACTTGGTTATTATGGTCAAACCAAATATAGGGAATTGTCTAAATAGGTTCATAACAAAACATTGTTTGTTTACACATAGAAACAATCCACTAACTATATCAAAACTCCAAATCAAGCTTAATTATGTGAGTGGGTGTGAACATGGATAAAGAAAAAAATGGTTTGGAAATAGCTCAAACACTATCTAGTGTGAACATGACCACTCAACACCCTCCTTTAAGTGTAGAATAGGGAATTATAAAAGAGAAAAAAAAGAAACTGAATGGGTTGTGGAAACTAGCCTTGATTAGGTACCCATGTATAAAATCATAGTGAAATACAAGGTGTACCTATGGTAACAAATCCATATTAATTATATGCATTGATATTGATTTGATATAATTGTAAAGTCAAATTTGAATTAATACTTTATATGAGGCTCACTCAGTAAAACATGTATCATAAAACTAGGGAAAAAGTGTAGCCATGGATGAAATGTGTCACCACCAAGTACCAAAAAACTAGTAGGACCATAGTGAAAGAAGATAAGAGGAATTATACTATAAGGCATCCAAAGAAACACAATGTAAAATATTAATAAAATGTTGTATTAGGTGAACTCAATAGATTGAATCCCATTGAACAAAAATTAACTCAATCACTTGCCTTAAAAAATAAAATGTGGTACACCAAGGATTAGCAAAGAGCACAACACCTAAAGCAATATGTTAACACACACCCCATAATGTTTAAATTGGTTTAGTGACTCAAAAAACATATGTATGAGTAGGCCAATTCCATTAAAAAATAATGAAATGTTGACAATAGACCTTACTAGACTAGCTACTCTTTATAAGGAGATCAAGATCCAAAAAAATCTAAACAAAACTATAAACATCAAATATATAGATACCAATCTATCAAGAACTACACATAAAATAAAATGTTGACACTGGGTTTCACCAAACTATCTATTATTCTAAATAAAAATATCCACCAAAATCTGAAAGAGACTATTAATAATTAAAGATATAGATGTAAATATTTCCATTAATGTCCCTAGTGGTGATGAGATAGTCACACATATGAAGAAGAAAGTGCAAAAATGATGAGCTATCATTATAACTCTCATTTAATCAATACTCAAATTGATGTCTTATCAACCAGGGCTGGTGTCTGAAGCTATCTATAGTAAGGCTTGGGATAGTAGATCTAGATGTATAATATGTGGGGGTGTTGTGCTGGTTCTAATCTATCCTTATCTAGAAAAGTTCTTAGAACTAATGAATTTACTCTTGTTGGAAATAAACAAAAGAAATTTGCAAGCCACTCATTTACTAAAAAGGAAATGACACACTTTGCTGGAAAAGAAAGAACATACTTGTTGTTTAAAATAAATAACACACTTGCTAGAAAAGAGACAACACACTTGCTGGAAAAGAGATAACACACTTGCTGGAAAAGAGATACACACTTGCTAGAAAAGAGATACTTTGAATAAAGGAATACTTTGTGCTTTCTGAATATGACTGTATTAAATAAATTCAATTATTACCAAAATACTAATTGAATTAAATTCAAGAATTAGCATAAGATTACCTAAATACTTACAACAATTCTTGATTTTGAGTAGAGTGGGCCCTTGCTCCTTTTAGATTCAAGAACAAAATTTAATCAACCTTAGAATTAACAATTGTAGCTAGACTATATTCTATAACAAGCCTTCTTAAAACTATCTTATATATTCTCTATTATCTATTATATGTTTTAATGTAACATGTTCTTCACTATATGTTGATACAACTAACTTAGAATAGATATGCAGTAAAGTAGGGATTCCTAGTTAATCCAATCATCTGAATATAGGAGATTGGATTTCCTAGAAATCCAATTATACTAGAAAATAGGAGTATCAATTTATAATAGAACTAGAATCTAGATATCTTAAAATACAATGAAAAAATCCTTCAAAATAGCAAAAAATTGATCTTCTTGGCAAACACTATCTGGAATGATTCTTCTCCTTTTATTTAGTTGCAAGTTGGCTCATTCAACTCCTTGTCTCCATTGAGTCCTTAGAGTTGACCCTACAAAGTAGGAAGAAGTGACCTATATAGTTCATAGATTCTAGCCTATCGAGTCCATAGATTTTATCCTGTGGAGTCTATAGATTTGAGCCTGTAGGGTCCATAGATTTGAGCCTACGGAGTCTGTAGTTTTGAGCCTGCAGAGTCCATAGTTTTGAGCCTGTGGAGTCCATAGTTTTGTTCTTTCCAAGGAATGACGTTTCTTGTGAGTCTAAAACTTTGTCAAACGGAAATCAAAATTTAACTTCCTTTATATGTTACTAGAATCACCTATCTTTGAGCATCCCTTTTAATTAGATAATCACTAAAACATGCAATTGTGTTAGACATTAATGGAAAAGTGCAAGTTTAGTCTTTGGTTAATCATAAACAAAAAAAAATACCTATTTTCCATATAAAAATTACTTAACAACCTATGATTTTCATAAGATAGTATCCTATTTGAGATGATTCAAAAGAATTCTTGTGTTAGAATGATCTATATTCTGAGCTCATCATTTCCCCTAGACTTTACCTTATGCAAGTCCCATTGCAAACTAATTATCTTTGGTGTTAATTCTTGAATCTATCTTCAAAATGTTTACTCAAGTCATAATATTCAAATTCATCTGTGATGTGCCTATCTGCATTGTTGTTAAAGCCTTGATGCTCTTGAATCATTTGTTTCTAGATATCAAATTGTTCATCAGACTATGGAGTCCAGTTCCGCCATCCTAGAATAGGGATAATGAACAAAGGGGGTTGATATCTCATTCCAATCCATTTATTTTCACCTCCTAAGTTTATGACTTCAATCAAAATTTCAAGGATTGAGGTTTCTCTTCGTATGCTACACCTGATATTGTTTGGAGACATGACTTCTCTTCTTCTTAGGGGTACCGATAATTGATCCCATATCTTTATAGTTGCAAAAAATACTACTTTAAAATGCTATCTAGAAAATAAATCAAAGGAAATAGTGCAGTCATACAAAGCTTGCAAATAATGTGTCTTTAATTCATCTCTATTGCAAGCATAGATGAAGTTTTATTTAACTAATTTTGGCAGAGAGAATGCTAGCCTAATGCATAATCTTGTGGTTTTGGCATGGTTTGTATACTCCTCAAATCGGCTTTTCCATGCAATCTGGTTATTGAAATTAGAGTGAAATGCCCTCAACTAAACTTCCCCCACGTGAAGATTTATCAAGAACTTGTTGTGGTCATGGTCTCCTAAGATGAAATCATGCAGATAGAATTCAAAAATAAATCTTGTTGGTCAGGCTATGAATCATAGAAAATTTCAGAGAATGTGGTTGGATGCAAGATTTTATAAGGAAGATTATAGGAAATTCTTAGGAGTTGCCATCTATAATACTATTCAAGTAAGAATAGACTGTATGAAGAAGGATTTATGCAGGCCAAAAGAGACTCTCCTAATTTTCATGCATCTTGTAATCTGTCTTCTAATTATTGGACTTGAATTTCCAATGCCTATTTTTATTTTTCTAATTCTTTGTTTGAAGAATGTGCAGCTTTATTTTTCTATTTGAGTTTAAGGTACTCTTCTTTAATTTGATCCAGTATTTGCAAAGAAGAATTGCCTGTCTGGGTGGTTTGGTATCCTTGGTCAACATATGTCTTGGAAGGAATAGATGTAGTGCTATAGGGATTTTCAGAAGAAGTTATCATACTCTATAGTTTCTTATTCTCCTTCTTCAGGTTTTCTACATATACCTAAACATCTACCTATTCAACATCTCTCATCTATACTTTTGCTCTCAATATCTAATTTTTGCCTCATGTTAAGAAGATACTATATTTAACTGCTATATTTCTATAACATGATTTTTAGATGTAGTATCTAGTTGTTATTGTAACAAAGAATTGATATGTTCTTTGGTTTGAAGTTGAATTTTTACCTCAGCAATTTCAAGTGCTTGTTGTTGGATCAGAGCTTGAAGTTGGGACATTTCCAAAGTTAACTGTACAATTAGATCATTTGGACTGGATGGTCCTCCTTTCTCTTCATACACAGATTTTCCCTTAGTTCTTTGAATGTCAACTAGAACATGTGATGGCTCCACCATTTTTTATTCTTGGGCCATATCTACAACATCTTCTATGGTAAGTTATTCTACGATAAGTGGAGAATTCTGTCCAACATGAATCTCTTCAATATCTAAATTTATTTGTTCAACATAATGAGATGTTGTCTTAAGGCTGCCCAAGATATCTACAACTTCTTGTTCATCATCATCAACTAGAATCAACCGTCTTTGTCTTCTGGTTACCCTTTGTAACACACTTGGCTGAGTGTCTTTTTCTATTATAGGGCTTTTGGTCTTCTCAGGGTCTGATGTAGCCTTCTGTTTTAGTTTTCTCCTTCTAGATAGGGGAGTTGGCTACAATTTAGATACATGAGGTTCTTGTGGTGATTGAGAAGGTTTTACAATTTATTGTCTTTGAGACCTTGTAACCCTCCTTGAGGAAGTAGAAGGAATGGAATGAGAGGTTTTAGCTTATGAATGTTGCTTTGGAAATGTACCACTTGTTGATGGAGTAGATGGAGGTAAGTCTATAGATTCAGGCATAGGTAATTTTGAAACATTCAGTATTACACTATTTAGAAATGTCTCCCAGGCTTCAGTACTCTGCTAAAGGAAATGATGCCAAATGAGTAGGTGGATGAGACCATGGTGTCTTAGGGTAGCATTAGGAGTTATGGCCAAGACCTAGATGGCTCTGTATAAAAAGTATGGAAGGTGCATTTTGCATTGGGGGTTCTAGCTTCCATGCTTCAGGTGTATCAATATTTTCATGGCTTCACCCCCTAACACACTAGTCTATCCCTCATAGGTAACATACTTGATCACCCATTTGGCTACTGACCTCTAGGGTTCATGAATTGAATTTCTACTAACCCCCTTAGTTTTTCCCTTGAATCAACTAGACATGAAGTTCTAGTTTATACATTCCCATTGAATTGGGTGATTAAATCATTAAATGGGGTCCTCCCTATTACCCTCATTCCCTCTTTTGGAACTTCAATCACTTCACTTATAATCTGGGTCAAGATTGGAATTACTACACCATGAACAGTTGAGTTATCAGGAGTGAGATTAGCAACAAATTCACTTACCAGCTCTTGATGAAACCCCTAAAACATGTTGATGAAGGGTAACCATCCATTTTCCCTGAATACCTCCATATAAGCTTTATCTTTATTAAATTTTGCATCCTTCTTTGATTTTGATCTCATCTTCTGTCCCATTATTTTCTTTTGATTCGAAATGAAATACCTTCACTGTTTGTGATCTAGTTAAAATGGCTTTCTCTTTTAAAATAAGGTTTGAACCTGCTTGAGACTGATAACAATGTCATTTACTAGAGTGAAAATAGTGTAGCAATTATGAGTGTGTACGTAGAAATGATTATTATGCACTACTCCGTGGACTGCATTGATTTTATATAGAGTGTGCAAGACATTGTGTCATATAATGAAATGTCGGTGGGGTATGGTGATGTGAACATTTTTGAAAGTGACTTGAGGACATCACATCATCATCATTATAAGATTAAGCACATGAGGTGTCCATTGAATCATTACACATAGTCATTACCAAACCATCTGCTTTGAATGTTTATCTGATCTGAGGGTTCTTCCATTTTTGGAAGGGATCAAATTTAATTCAAGGCCTAGTCATCTCAATAGAAATAATCTTATTCATATCAAATTTTTTTAATTAACTAATTATGGATAAATAGATTCTATTCTACGTACCTTTACCTCAGATGTATGCCCTTCCCACCATCTGTCCTACACAACAAATCACATAGATCAATTACAGATAAGAAAAGAATATTTTGATTATTCTAAGGAAGCCAGGTGCAGGGAATGATTAGACATCCATAATTTATTCATATTTATTACATTGTTGTTTTGGTCTTTTTTCCTTACCTAGCTAGTAAAATTGGTTTTCTAGACAAGGCTTATTTTACCAGTACTTGGCTCGCCAGCAAGTTGGTTTTCAAACCAAGACTGCAACAATGCCCAAGGGTTTTCATTGTTGGTTTTTTTAGAAAATTTTAGAGATCAGGTGTTGCTAGAAGAAGGAGAGCCTTCCATATCAGTGGTTTTACTAGAAGTTATTTCTTTTGAAGAAATAAGCTCTTCTAGAACAACCACCTGATTCTTTATTTCTTGGAAAATTCTTCTCTATTGATAGGTTTTTGATAAATTTTCAACTTGTGTCCATTTATAATCATGGTTTTAGTGGACATAATCAGAGTTGATGGTTAGCCTATTATGTGACCCTCGTAGGTTGATAAGATGGATAGAGGGTCATGGAGGAGCTTGGCTTGGCTTCGATTAGCAAAATTTGTCCAGTTGGCTTTCATTCGAGTTCTTTTAGACACATTTACTTGAGCTCCTATTATATAGGGATTTTTGGCACTCAGTGAAGCATCCTTGTTATGGTATGGTCATGTGCAGAATCACTCCCTGATTCACCAGCTTCAGATGGTTTGAGGATCTGACATGTATTGAGGGAGATATTAATATTTGATTGATTTAATCAAATATTAATTATTTGGCCTATTTTTAATTAAGAAACCCTAATTCTAATTTAGGAAACCCTAATTCTAATTAAAGAAACCCTAATTAGGGCAAGCACATATTTTTTGAGGGTATAAGGGTTTCTCATGGGAGAAAATTATCCATTGATTATGAGATTATGAGATTATGATTACTGATTTTTGCTAAGAATTCTTCTTAGAAGACTGAGCCAAGGGTTCCAGTATTCCATTTGCATTAGAGAACATCCACTCTTCATTGTGTGAAATTTAGAGGTTGTGAGAGAGCAATTGATCTATTTCCAGTTTGAGAGATAACTTCATATAGAAGTTATCACAGAGGTTTACAGGTATTTCTTTATTTAGGTTTTGTTTTAGAAATTGTCCAGATTAAGCTTTTATGTATTAGTGCCATATTTCTTGAGATCTGGTATCCAAAAAAGAGGCCACAACATATTATATTGCTTTTGTATAGAATCCATACCGATCCATCCAATTCTATATAGTTCTACATCAGGTCATACATAGCCTCAGGTAGCTCAAAGAGCAACATCGGCAGTCCAGAGACTGACATCGATCGACTTCATATTGATGACAGTAGAGCAGATCGACCGACTGAGACCAATGTCAGTAGTATATCGATCGATGATAGAAATATAACCAACATCAGTGACTGTGTTTTGACATAGAAACCCAAGCCATTCTAGATTCAGGTTTTATTTCTAGATTTGCAAAAGACCAGGTTTTTAAGATAGTATTTTCATATTCTTTATATGCATGATAGAGGACATCTATTTTAATCATCTGGATGAATAAATGAGATCATTGATTTTCTAGTTAAGAAATTATACTGTGGTTTATTTGTTTATTTGAATTTATCTTGCAAAATTGCATCTTTATTCATGCAAAAAAACATCAAAAGGGAAAATATAGAGAAATAGTCAAGAAATATCTAGTTTCAGAATTCAAGGGAAACAGGGGATATTATAGTGGTATTAGAGCCTTTGTTTTGCCATCCTATTGGGTTGATTGGACATTGAATTAGTTAGTAAATCATGGGTACTTTAAGTACTCAGAAGCAGTGACACAAGGATATGGAGAAGCTGAAACAAAGTTTGAGTAGGATGAATGAAATCCTTTCAGACCCTACATTTGAAGACAAATTCATATGGTGTATGACATCCATTTTTAAAGGGTCCACATCACAAGATAAGAAGGAAGAGGATGTTAACTAGTTTTCTCATGAGCTAGAGGATACTTAGAATTCCTTGGTATGTACTCAGTTAGCTCTCCAGGATTTTGAGAGACATGTGGGTGAGCTTAGTCTTGAGGTGAGTTCAGTTCAGGAGTTAGTGCATGTGGTAGGGACTGAGCTTTCTTTTATAGTCAGGGCACATGTTGATGATGATATGAGTACGTCCAGAATTCACACTCTAGATTTAGAGAGTGTAGAAGAGTCCCAAGATCTGATTATTGTAGATGACACCTAAGAGAATGCAGTGGACAGTTTTGAGGACTTAGTTTCACTGACAGTTTCTTTTGATATAGAGGAGTTAGACAGTGATGATACATTTTTTGATACTCTTGATGTTGATATGAGATTTGGAGTTGATTCACAGAGTATGGATGGTAGTACTCCAGAGATCAGTGATTTTGAGTCTACTCTGTTGGACCGTGCACCAGAGGAGGATTGTCGGAGACAATCTAGCCAGTGCCATCATGTGTCTAGTCAGCTGAGAGTTAGTGAACAAGACATTGCTATCACTTGCAAGCATTTTGATGCTACTCATCAGTTTTTAGTAGTTTATGGATGGGGTTCTCCTACTATCATTGAGCGGGGAGGTAGTTATTTGTCCTTGACAGAGATCCACTCTTTATGGGAGGCTATCCAAATTCTGAGATAGGATTATATGCAGCTGGTAGCTAACAAATATTATCTTATAGAGTGGGGTAGCACAAGATATGATGCATTATTGGTCAAGGAAGATAAGGTGAGTGAGCTTACTCAGCAGCTCAAGGTGACTTCTAAGATTATTGAGAGTATGCAGTTGGCTTTCAAGGAGTCACAGTTTCATTTGGCTGATGTGACCATGGAGTTAGAGTGACTTCAGTGTTTACCAAGGTCCGTACCGTCATAGGGTGTGGTATTAGGTGACCCAAGGATATCCATAGTCAAGATCATAGGAGATGGTGATGATGAGATAGTTTCTATAGCATCCTCTTCATAGTTAGATGAGGATGAGTCTGATGCTTGCATTTAGAGTATGGAGGTGTACTCAGATGTTAGTACACTGAGTGTTGGTAGTCTTGGTAGTGAGTACGTTCCTGTAGTTGTTGCTGAGGAGCATGTTGTTGGGGCTGACACACATGTTCAGGATTTGGGAGTACCTAGTCCTGATGTGTTTAGGATACTAGTGGAGTCGAGTCTCCAGATTGATTCTTCTCACACAGATGACAGAGTGGTACAGTTGGTTGTGCCACCCTTATAGAGGGATCAGTTGTGGTGTGTAGGAGAGTATGTTTGATGCTTTTGCGTATAATTTTTACTGCACTAAATCATTCATGGAGTATTTGCTAGATAGTGCAGGTGTTCATCTAGACTCACATAAAGTGACAAAAGGTGTTCTCATCTGAGGTACTAGTGTTATTATCAGATTGGGTGGGGAGATTATAGTGATCCTTTCTACTATGCTACCTCACAGGGACTTTGCGGTGGGATTTGTTGAGCAGATTGCATAGGGTCCTATCTAACCTATAGCCACTTAGAGTCAGATATTGGAGCCATCTTCTAATTCCCAATTCAGTGATGGTGATCTAGTAGTAGAGTTTGGGGGTTCCTACTGGAATTATATGGTGGGGTATGCTCATTATTCTTCTTTTGACTCAGAGATTGAAGATTTGATTTCAAGTAGGTATAAATCAGCACCTATTTCTTACCATCCATTATGGAATGGATTGGTAGCATCTTTTGTAGATGGAATTGGTAGTTGTAAGTTACACAGCTTGCAGTATTGACACACCCAAGATAATTTATCAGAGATTGGATTTGGTGTCAGTGACTCAAGTACCTATGGTTGTCATATCCATGGTGTAGTTGGGTGTGAGTGTCAGTTAGATAGGGACTTGAGTTTTGATAGAGTTGATGTTTTAGTTAGCTTGAGTTCCACAGAGTGGTTTCTTCTATCAGCATCTACAATTGGCCTTCAGATAATTTTGTCAGTGATGTCAGTTGTTTGGGTGTTGAGTGTAGTTTCTCAGTTGCTGATTTTTGTACTTTTGATGTTGTTGATGTTGATGATTTCTTCACAGGGGTTGATTGGTGACATGAGGGATGTTACACAACCTTTTCCTTGGGATCTAGGTGGATCGAGTGGTTTATTGTTTCGTGATTGCTTGGGGGCAAGCAATTTTAGGAGGGGCAGATTGTCATGTCCCCTTTTTTAGTGGACATCGTTAGAGTTGATGGTTAGCCTATTATGCGAGCCTCGTAGGCTGATAGGATGGATAGAGGGTCATGGAGGAGCTTGGCTTGGCTTCAATTAGCAAAATTTGTCTAGTTGGCTTTCATTTAGGTTTTTTTAGACACGTTTGCCTGAGCTCCTATTATATAGGGATTTTTGGCACTCAGCGAAGCATCCCTGTTATGGTATGGTCATGTGTGGAATCACTCCCTAATTCACCAGCTTTAGATGATTCGAGGATCCGACATGTATTGAGGGAGATATTAATATTTGATTGATTTAATAAAATATTAATTATTTGGCCTATTTTTAATTAATAAACCCTAATTCTAATTCAAGAAACCCTGATTAGGGCAAGCACATCTTTTTGAGGGTATAAGGGTTTCTCATGGGAGAAAATTATCCATTGATTATGAGATTATGAGATTATGATTATTGATTTTTGCTAAGAATTCTTCTGAGAAGACTGAGCCAAGGGTTCCAGTATTCCATTTGCATTGGAGAATGTCCACTCTTCATTGTGTGAAATTTAGAGGTTGTGAGAGATCAATTGATCTATTGCCAGTTTGAGAGATAACTTCATATAGAAGTTATCACAGAGGTTTACAGGTATTTCTTTATTTAGGTTTTGTTTTAGAAATTGTCCAGATTAAGCTTTTCTATATTAGTGCCATATTCCTTGAGATCTAGTATCCAGCATAAAGGCCACATCATATTATCTTGATTCTATACGGAATCTGTACCGATCCATGCAATTCCATACAGTTCTACATCAGGTCATATAGAGCCACATGCAGCTCAGAGACTGACATCGGTAGTCCAAAGACCGACATCAGTCCACTTCATACTAATGATGGTAGAGCAGATCGACTAACTGAGACTGATGTTAGCAGTATATCAACTGATGATGGCAATATAACTGACATTAGTGACTGTGTTTTGACATAGAAACCCGAGCCATTCTAGATTCAGGTTTTATTTTTAGATTTGCAAAAGACCAAGTTTTTAAGAAAATATTTTCATATTATTTATATGCATGATAGAGGACATCTATTGTAATCATCTGGACAAATAAATGAGTTCATTGATTTTCCAGTTAAGAAATTATACTGTGGTTTATTTGTTTATTTGAATTTATCTTGCAAAACCGCATCTTTATTCATGTAAAAAAACATCAAAATGGAAAATATAGAGAAATAGTCAAGAAATATCTAGTTTCAAAATTCAAGGGAAACAGGGGATATTACATTCTACTATCATGAATTGGAATTAGCTTAATAGATCCATTGTCAAAGATCTCAATTTGATAGGGTCCCAACCATCTAGTTCGTAGTTTCCCTTTGAATTGCTGAAACTTGGAATCAAATAAAAGTTCCCAATCTCCTATATGGAATTCCCATTCTTTGATCTGAGAATCATGCCAAATATTTCTTTGGTGTTGTACCATTTCTATTCTTTGCAATGCTTCCATCCTCATCTCTTCCAATTGATTGAGTTATAACAGTCTTTCTTTCTGTATGTCTTCTAACTCAATTCCTACTTCAAGAGTAGTCTTTAGAATTTGTAATTCAAATTATATAGAAAAGAGGGGTTTCTTACCATAACCTAGTTCATATGGTGAAAATACAGTTGTTGTTTTCCAAGTGGTGTTGTAGGCCCAAATAGTTTTTGGTACCTTGTTTGCCCAATTTTTTCTACTGGAGTCAACAATTTTGGTCAAGATGGTTTCTAGTTCCCTATTGGTGACTTCAACTTGTCCATTAGCCTATGGATGATATGGGGATGTCTTCCTATGCTAAGTTTGATATACTTGTATGAAATGTTTTATCATATTGGACATAAACTAGGGTCCTTGATCTAAAACTATTTCTCTCAGAGCGCCAAACTATTACATGATCTTAAAGTATAAGAAATCAGCTACTATTTCCACTCTTGCATGGGTTAGGACTTCCACTTCTACCTATTTAGTTACATAATCAGTACATACTAGTAGATACTCTTTTGCTCTGGATGGTAGATCCATAAGGCCTATGAAATCAATCCCCCATTTCCCAAATGGTTCTAAAACCAGATGAGGATGAAGAGGCATTTCCATTGAAAGAGTTGGTTGTCCAATTCTTTGGCAAGCATCATATTGTTTCACGTATCTATTCACCTGCCGATGGAGTTGAGACCAATAATATCTTACCCCTATAATTTTATGTATTATTTGATGGACTGAGTAGTGGCCTCCTCCTGGTTCATCATGACATGCTCTCATGATATCATAAGCTTCTATATCTATCACACACCTACAGAACACATGATCAGGATTGAGTTTAAACATCATTCCATTAATCCATTTAAAAGAATAAATTTCTCTAATTAATCATTTTCTTTCTTTCTTTGAAAAATTCATAGGAAACTTCACTGTGGCCAAATAATTGGCTATATCAGCAAACCACAGAGATTTTGCTGAAATAGAAAATAACTAGTCATCTAGAAAGCCATCTTCTACTAGTTCTTCACCTGTAGTGTTCATCCTAGATAAAAAATTGTTAACCACATTAAATATACCTAGTTTGTCAATAGTGATAATGTCAAATTCTTGTAAAAGTAGTAACTATCTACTAATTCTTCCTCCTACAATTGGTTTATTTGTAAGATATCATATGGTTGAATGGTCTATGTAGACAAATACCTTGTATCCCGTTATGTAATGTCTAAATTTTTTTATTACATGGACTACAACTAGGAAATCTTTCTTAGTTGTGGTGTAATTTATTTCTATAAGTGTCATGTTTTTGTTGATATAGTAAATGGTGTACATGTGGTCATCTTCATCTTTCTATCCAAGAACGGCTCTTATTGTTGTGTTGGAAGCATCTGTATAGATGTGGAATGGATGAGTCCAATTTGGTCCCCTCAACACTGGTGCAGTGATGAATTTGGCTTTAATAGCCTTAAAAGCTTGTTGACATCTATCATCCCATTCAAATTTACTCTCTTTTGTAAGTAAGCAAACATGGGGGTAGCTATTTGACTAAAGTTATCTATGAAATACCTGTAATAACCAGCATGTCCCAAAAAGCTTTTCATTTTAGTTTGGTTTTGTGGAATGGGCAAGTTGGAGATAATCTCAATTTTCTTTGGGTCTACTTGAATGCCTTTTGCAAAGATATGGTGTCCCAACACTATCCCTTTGTTCATCATTAATAGACATTTTTCATGACTCAGAGATAAATGATGTTCCTCACATTTGATTAGTACCTTCTCTAGATTGGTAAGATCTTCTTTGTCTATTTCACCATGAGCAGTGAAATCATCCATATATACCTCAACACAATCATGTGTAAGGTTAGAGAATATTGCTAGAACTGCTCTTTGGAAAGTAGCTGGGGCATTAAAGAGTCCAAATAGAAGTACTCGGTAAGCAAAAGTTCCCTAGGGGCATGTAAATGTAGTTTTATCCTGGTCTTTAGCTGCTACTATTATCTGATTGTATCCACTAAACCCATCTAGAAAGGAAAAGTATTGTTTTCCTGATAAATTATCAAGTACTTGATCAATTAAGGGTAAAGGGAAATAGTCCTTTGATGTAGCTTTGTTTATTTCCCTATAATCAACACATACCCTTAACTTACCATTTTTATTTAGTATGATAACCAGAGGTGAAACCCACTGACTATCTGAGATGGGGTAAATGAACCCAACCTCTAACAGTTTTTGGATCTCTATTTTAACTATCTCACTTAATGTTGGGTTTATCTTCCTTTGTGGTTGCCTTACTGGTTTGATAGATTTTTTAAAATTGTGATGAGTGCAGATGCTAGGATGGATCCCTTTCTTGTCATCATAATCCCAATAAAAATATTTGGTATGTATTTCTAGTACTTCAAAAAGTTGTTCTTATTCCTCTTTTGTCACCCAGCTATTGATGTTCAGAATCTTCCTGGGTAGTATCATGATTTGTTTAGTGCCTAGATGATTAGATTTAATTTGTTTGAATTCACTCATTAATGATTTCAGAGGACATGAATGAGGAATTAATTTATGTAGCATGGCAATGTTATCAACAAATTATTCTTTAAGAGGGATTACTCATGTTAAAGAATAATGGAACATGTCTAAGAAGTGTGTTTGTTGTTGTTCAGCTAGTTCTCTCACACTTTCCTGAATCATTGTGTGGTCATAAAATGAGGAAGTGTCAGTGGAATGTGAAGTGGAAGCCCCATAGTGTTCAACAAAATCTATACTATAAAATTCCTTAGATGTTGCCCTGGTAGAGTCTTTAGATTCTAGCCTGGCAGAGTCCGTAGATTCTGGCCTGGCAGAGTCCGTAGATTCTGGCCTAGCAGAGTCCATAGATTCTAGTCTAGTAGATTCCATATATTTTGGATATATGGTTTCATTTAGTTCTTCCAAGTGATTTTTCATAGTGATCATGGCTAAATATGACACATTGTTTAGTGTGTTATCTGATTCATCCACCCATAATTATTGTATATGATTAATTGATGGTTTTATAAGAGGATACAAAGAGATACATTTATACTTTAAACCATTAGAGATGGTCATATCTCCTGATCTACAATCTATGAAAGCTACCATAGTAGCTAACCATGGTCTACCTAAGATGATGGGATATCCCAAGTTTTTTTTTTTAGGTTGTAGTACCATGAAATCTACTAGATATTTCCAAGATTCTATTAACACTTCCACATTTTCTATTTTCCCTTCGGGTTTGGTTACTGATTGATCTACCATTTGTAAAATGGTACTTATGGGTTGCATTTCGATAAGATGTTGGGAATTTATTTCCCTCTAATTGTGATTGTAATGACTAGGCTTCCTGGATCTGCATACTATGGAACTAACAGTTTCCCTACCAATAAGTCAATGACCTTGCCATCTACATGGATGGTTTTTGGATACTTTGCTTTCATTCCAAGTGTTTTGATATATAGATTCTTAATGATGTAGTTCAATTCAAGTATATCCCTAATAGCTTGCAATAGGGGTATTTCAATATTGATCTTCTGTAATTCATGGACCAGGTTTGAGTCTGATTGAATATTGATTTCTTTTAACCTTTTAGAAAAAGGAACTACTGGTATAGTAGTGTTTTCTTTCCTTTCTTTATGACTCATCTTGCTTTCACTTTTTTGAGTACTTGGCTGAGATAAATTTGTTTTTTCATTTTCATCAGGTATCTTAGAAATGATGACTAGAGGTTTTTGTATGGTTTTTCCCGACCTTAAGTGTATATCAGAATACTCAATAGCTCTAATAGTCATTGTTTCCTCTTATTCATTAACATAAATAGGTGTTGGTTATTTATTTTTTGGATTTGATATTGGCTGAGCAAGCATTGGAGGTTGGTTTATTTTCCCTTGTTGCCGAATGATTAGAGGTGGCATAATAGTTTGCTATTGGGGTGGTTTCCTTAGTTGGGCAAATTGTTATTTTGGACCCCACTGTGAGTTCCACTATTGATTCCATGGCTGATATTGTTGTGGCATCCACTGTTGTTGTGGTGCCCATTATTTCTGTGATGGTGGCATCATCCAAGGAGATGTTGGTGTCCACTCTTGTCCCCCCATGGGTTTTGGATTGGTGGAATTTGAGGTTGATTCCAAAAGGGTGAAATGACTAGAACATTCCATGGTGCCATCCATGGGTTAACTTGGTTTCTTGCATTGAATTGTCCTTGTGCGTGGTTTTGTGGGACAATGTTTTATCTCTGTATATAATTTATTTCTTCAATAGATTAGCTCTGTGTTTTCATTTTATTCTTCAAAATAGGCAATAGTGAACAATGTTTAGTGTCATGATCTGTGGTATCATAGATCCCACATGATGAAATGTTGGTTTGGTATTTGTTTAATAATTATGTTTCCATGTCATCCCATGTTCTAATGGAATTACCAGGTAATCCCATAAACCATCTCATGGCTAAATCTTTAAGTGTAAATGGAAATAGTTTTAATTTTTGGCTATTTGTGGTATGGTCATAGGTTTGACACAACACTTTGAAATCAAACAAAAAATAATCAAGATCTTCAGTAGATCTCCCCAAAAAATTTGGAAAATTTATAGGTGAAATATTTTTCATGGGAGTCTGATCAGTATGATCTACAACAATAAGAAAAGAAAAAGTCCTTTCATGTGATAGTTGTGGATTTGGTAGATTTTATTGAAGAGCCATATTCTGTTCTTCAAATGAAGTTTCAAAACTAGGGTTATCTTCCCACTTGATGTTTGTGGTATTGATTGTGGGTTGTTCAACGTTTTCAAAATCTTCCTCAGCTATGGATCTTTGAAATGCTTGTTCCAAATCTTTGGCAATTCCTAAGTGATGTCTTACTATGAGATATTGATCTTCAGGAATTTGTCCAATTGGGCTTGCTTGTGGTAGTATCTTAGTTTCTATCCTTGTTTCTGGAGATCCCTATAGATGAGTTTCACTTATGTTTTTTGATTCACTATGTGAAGATGTTGAAGGATTCTCAACCTATTGTTCTGGTGGAGATTTTGGAATGAATCATCATTTAGAATCTCTGGGATGGTTCATCAACTTGAATATTTTTGGAAATTTTTTAGGTTTTCTATATTTTTTTCTTTTATTCTAGACCAATAATGGTTACCTTACTAACACCATGATCCCCAGAAATGGTGCCAAAAATGATGAGCTGTCATTATAACTCTCATTTAATCAATACTTAGATTGATATCTTATCAACCAAGGCTGGTGTCTGAAGCTATCTGCAGTAAGGCTTGGGATTGTAGATCTAGATGTATACTATGTGAGGGTGTTGTGCTAGTTCTAATCTATCCTTATCTAGAAATGTTTTTAGAACTAATGAATTTACTCTTTTTAGAAACAAATTAAATAACTTTGCAAGCCACTCATTTACTGAAAAGGAAATGACACACTTTGTTGTAAAGGAAAGAACACACTTGTTGTTTAAAATAAATAACACACTTGCTGGAAAAGAGACAACACACTTGCTGGAAAAGAGACAACACACTTGCTTGAAAAGAGATACACACTTGCTGGAAAAGAGATACTTTGAATAAAGGAATACTTTGTGCTTTTTGAATCTGATTATATTAAACAAATTTAATTATTAACAAAATACTAATTAACTTAAATTCAAGAATTAACATAAGATTACCTAAATACTTACAATAATTCCTGATTCTAAGCAGAGTGGGACCTTGCTCGTTTCAGATTCAAGAACAAAATTTAATCAACCTTGGAATTAACAATTGCATCTAGACTGTATTCTATAACATGCCTTCTTAAAATTCTCTTCTTTAATCTATATTATATGTTATATGTTTTAATGTAACATGTTCTTCATTATATGTTGATACAACTAACTTAGAATAGATATGCAGTAAAATAGGGATTCCTAGTTAATCCAATCATCTGAATATAGGAGATTGGATTTCCTAGAAATCCAATTATACTAGAAAATAGGAGTATCAATTTATAATAGAACTAGAATCTAGATATCTTAAAATACTATGAAAAAATCCTTCAAAATAACAAACAATTGATCTTCTTCGAAAACACTAGATGGAATGATTCTTCTCCTTTTATTTAGTTGCAAGCTAGCTCATTCAACTCGTTGTCTCCATTGAGTCCTTAGAGTTGACCCTACAAAGTAGGAAGAAGTGACCTATGTAGTTCATAGATTCTATCCTATCGAGTCCATAGATTTCAGCCTGTGGAGTTCGTAGATTTGAGCCTACAGAGTCGGTAGATTTGAACCTATGGAGTTTGTAGTTCTGAGCCTCCAGAGTCTATAGATTTTTTCTTTCCAAGGAATGCCATTGCCTTTGAGTCTGAAACTTTGTCAAATGGAAATCAAATTACAACTTCCTTTATATGCTGTTGGAATCACCTATCTTTGAGCATCCATTTTAATAAGACAATCACTAAAACATGTAATTGTGTTAGATGTTAATGGCAAAGTGCAGGTTTAGTCTTTGGATAATCATAAACAAAACAAATACCTATTTTCCATATAACAGTTACTTAAAAACCTATGATTTTCATAAGATAGTATCATATTTGAGATGATACAAAATAATTCTTGTGTCAGAATGAGGTATATTCTGAGCTCATCAACATGAAGAAAAAAACATAAAGCATAAAACTCCATGACTCCTAGTGTGACTAAAAAATAGGTCCCATGCTATAAAAAATATCACCAAGTGACACAAGAACGTCCATAATGTAATCAACCTAAGGAAGATGTCATTTGTGAAAGGAGAGATGAATGCTCAAAATAAACAACTATCTTCCAAGGAGATAAAAAATAAAGGAGTATCAAAAGGTAAGAGGAACAATAATCTCAAACATCTAGTCATTAGTTACCATTAAAAGTGTGTCCATGAATGAGAGTAATGAGAATAATGTACATTCAAAAGTTAGACATCAGTGTCTACTGAAAGTGTATTGATATACAAATATCTACAACACAAAAAAATAATGTGAGGGGAATTGACTCTCTAGTATTAGACACTTGAAATGAAGTACTCTATAAGTAATGAATAAGGGAATGGAGTGTGGGGGTCTCGAGGTGGTATCCCCCAATGGGTTTTAAGGGTAGAACCTCAACTGAGTTCCCTATCATGATATAAGATAGGGTTAAAGGGAAGCTTCATCAAATCCAAAAAACAATTAAGCTTGTGTGGCCTTTGATTTGTCTAAAAATCAAGTGATTTTACTTAAATAATGACCCATAGAATGAATGTCAATTACCAATTAAAATGTGTATATGTGTATAATAAGTGGCACAAAAAATATAATGCACACTTAAAATTAGACGTCAGACTCTACCAAAAATGAATACATTAATATATTAGTGAGATGAGTGTGATGAAAGAGAAAGAACATGTTTGTATTTCCTTTGAGGGGGTTTGACCCCTTGCCAAACTAGACCTCACCCTTTATCTTTGACTAGAAAGAAATGGTAGGTGAAAAATAATAATATAGTGCCCTATTTTTGAAAGAGCATTTTACAAGAAATTACAATGAAATGATTTATCACAATAATAAATTTACCACCACATAAAAGTGATGACCCCCACTATGTCTGTCACCAAACAAATGAACCCTCCTTAATAGTAATTGGCAATCAAAGATTAACCAAAAAAATCTCCTTTTAAAAATATTTAGTCACACCAAATTAAATTAAGAAATACTCCCCTAAATAAAATTTTAAAAACTAAATGATTGGTTCAATAGGATTCAAATCCATCTCTTTATTTATAGAGGGTTCTATCAAAACCATATTTTCATTTGGGCTATTAAGGCCTGTATAGTTTTGAATTTCATAAAATATAGTTTTAAATTCTTCAAATTGTGATTTGAATTTAAAAAATAAAAAACACATCTTTTAAGATTTTTTTGTGTAATGAGAGTCAAAAATGATTTTTTGAATCAATAGGCTCATTAAGATTAAGGTGTGGTGGTACAAGGCTTGATTAAGACATGGATCTTAAGATATTATTTGGGTATGATGAGCCATCAGGAATATAACCTAGCTGTAAAACAAAATAATGTGCTAAGTCTATTTAAGATCATAATGAGGCTAGAAGTTAGCATGATATATTGACTTCCAAAGATAAAAACTAATAAAATAGTGTTTTCCACATTCTGTGTAGTGGTTGGTGCTTTTCAGGAGGAGAGATAATAGTTGAGACCATTGACCAAAACCATCAATATCTATGTAGCTTTAAATTCAATACCTAGTCTATGAATCAACAAACCACCTAAATGAATGGTACGACCTATTCATAGAGTATTAAAACCAATTTTTTGGATAATGAATGAGTAATATTTAAAATAAGATCTATGATACCATTTCATAGTTCTATATACACTTATGTGATTGTAGGATCATTAGTTTACATCATTACCACAATGTTTGAGACATTGCACATAATACATATAAAAATAATTATGCATATTAATCTTTCATTATATTATCTCAAGGTGAATTTACAATCCATATCTCTCTCTGTTCATGTAACCTAGGAGAAGCAAAAGGAGTTCCTACTAAATAAGTTATTGATTTGGTTTCACAATATCCACCTAATTGTTATGGTTAAGATAAATATAGGTAATTAGTGTGAAATAAAATATTATTCATGCACACATAGATAGAATCCAAAAATTATAAAAAAAACTCTAAATCAAGCTTAAATTTGTGAGTGGGTATGAACATGACTAAATACAAAACCAATTTGTAAATAACTCAAACCAATAGTTAGTTTGAACATAAATACTCCAACAGAGCCAACCTAGATAATTCAAATTCAAAAATAAATTTACCCAAACCTTCATTTCTCTATGAATATTATATATATGATTTCCTCCTTGAAAAAAGAGCTAAATAAAAATGTGAGTCATTAAAATAAATGGTGGATTTTTAAAGGGTCATGATAGGTTATATTTTGACACATGGAACATGGTAGATCTTCTCAAACACCATGTTCCTTAAGGGAACCCTAGCCTATTATTTCTAATATTGTAACACCCTTCACGATGAAATATCCATAACCATGTTATTCAAACCCAATGATAAACATAGTGAGAAAGATGCCACATATGTAGATGATATTATTGTCATGAAATAGGCTAGACTCCACTTGTTTACAATTGAACCAAAGGTAATGTACAACATATAATTATTTTGTTATGTCTTTGTTAATGATAAACATTTAGATAATTTCATATTATTGATACAAAACAAAAATAATATTGTATTTATGGATAAAATGCATGTTGAATGATATTATTAATTTCCCCACCCATGACTCATTAGAATCATGAGATTTTTTCTAATTTAATTACAAAGAATGAACTTCAAGAGGTTTTAAAGGACTAAGAAGAAGACCCTGACCACTAGGTTAATAGAGAGGAGGTTGATACAATTGATATCCATCTCTTCATATTAGGTGTTTAAATAGGGATGACACTCATGAATATGATTTTTGGTGCCAAAGAGATAACCATGTTAATAAAATTTGTTTCCTTATCCTATCAATGATTACCAATGACAAACAAATTCTAGCCTTAGGAGAGGTCATTACATTTAATATTAAGTAAAATATATATGGGGTGTATAAGGATGACTGCATCCACATGATGTCCTATATGGTGGATGCCATGACTACTATAATATGTTTTGACAAGATTACATTATGGACTTTTGCTTTGGGAATATTGATCCATAAGCACTTTCAATACCTATATGTTTGTTGATGTAGGGACCACATGGCATAAATTTGTGATTAATTCTACCCTACAATATATTATACCATATATAAATAGCCCATGCCTAAGATATCTAAAGGAATGAATAAATAAATTGTGAGCATGGGAGCCTATTAGTTATACCATTATTGCATTGCCATTAGAATAAATGGCCTACAAATGTCACCTCTTAAGTTTCCCATATTCATTCTAGACAAGTTGGCTGACCAAGAGATCACATTATAAATCATTCATGTAATTTGATTAGTGTATAGTGAGAAAAAATAAACACCATTCCTGCATTACCTTACAAATTTTTCCCTTACAATATTACAAATTGGGGGGAGTTTAGTCTAATTTCAAACCACATGGGCTCATTAGATTTTAATGAACATGATATTCATCATTGGAATCGAGGGGCATAGTTAGAATGTATATAGAATCATTGAAAGGAAGGTGCCTTATATCGATAGGCATAATCCACATCCTCCTGATTGGGTTTTAAATAATGGTATGGATAGTGTATAGGTAAAGTTAAGAATGGTATAAGTGGTTATTATGTTAGTTATTATACAATACCAGCATCTAAGAAAAATAGAGGAGAGATTAGGAACTTCCTAGTTCTAAGAGGAATAATCACCCCACACTGAGGCCAATTTGAGAAGGAAGGTTCTCCAAGGCCTTCCTCCATCATAAAATACTCCAAAAATGATTTACTCACAAGATGTAACTCACAACATGAATCCCCCTCCATCTTTGGAAACTATTTATATTGTTGAAACCCCTAATATTTTTCCTCCACTAGTGGAGATAAAAATTAAAAAAGTTAGGTCAAATCCTTCTCTGTATCCTTCCATTCCCATATTTTAAGATGTTCTAATTGACAATACCTCCACTTCATCCCAAGTCAAGGTAACTATTGTGAAGCTTGAAAAATGCCTTTATTATTTTCACTTTAATTCCCATTTAGTTAGTCACTGTCAAGTTGACTATGGTACCTCCTACTCCAAGCACTTCTATCATCTTGGCTCCAATTAGAAATTCCCTAGCTATATCTCAAGTGGGTACCACTTTAGCAAGACCCAATACCTAAGCTCCTCTTAATACCATTGTGGAGGCCACTTCAACTAAGACCACCATCAAGGAATATACTAATGTCACCCTTGTTAATTTTTCCACTTCATCACCTATAAACCACATTACAAAGGTAGTGGATATACCCATTTCTAGCACTAGTACCACTACCTCACCCAATATTGTTATGAAAGATGCCATTAGTGAGAAAATCCTAGTATCAATACTAGACTCAATCTTAGGGTATCCATACTCAAATTTTTATATTATGAATTGAATTTAACCCTCTACAACACCTTCCACTATTGAAATAAATGGAATAACCATGAAGTAAATGCAATCCCCTCCTCTAGTCACTAAGGTTGTTGTGATTTATTTGTAGTGTGATCCTCCTTTGGCCATTGTTTTAATCACTCATTTAGTTATGAATAAACATACCCCACCAATTTATCCTCCCATTTCACCCACCTTCACTTCTTTGGTGTCATAGATGATATTTGTTCTTGTAGACCCTTCCACACATGCTCCCAAGCCTCCATCTCATGCTTCAACTTATGATCCCCATCTGATACCACCATGTCACACACAAAAACTCATTGGATGGAAATAATTCAACTAGCATAGGCTCATAAAGTAAAAATGGTAATTAGAGATGAACCTAAGGTTAAAATCCAATTTGTCAATCCCTCTAGGTTGCTCAAGAGGATAATCAAAATAAATGTTGCATCCACTAGGTCACCTAGTGATAATATGGTAGAATAAGACCTTTTTTTCTTGACTATAATAAGTGAATGGATGCTGAGAGAGTCATATGAATGAATGAAGGATATAGAGTCTATAATTCATGCCAATGGGAATGTGACCAATCATTTTTTTCAAAGGATAAAATAAAATATCAAAAGGTTGGAGACCCAAAAAAATCCATAGTCCAAAAGGGAGCTTTAAATCCCTATATGACCTATGAGTATAATATTATAAACCAAAACATGAAGTTCCTATTAGGATGAAATTTTTTTATGATCATGTTTTAAATGTCAATATCAAGTTGTCACACCTAGCAATATATGTCAACAAGGAAATGTTCCCATAGTTGGACGTCATGACTCTTTATGACATAAGGATGAAACAAAGCTAGATGATTCACATGAAGAGTTCATTGCAAAAATGGGATAGAGAGATGAACCTTATAGTAGGCCATATTGACAATGATGTTCATTCAATCCTATATCTTTTCAAGGAGGTACATATTGTTTCTTTATTAAATCTAAATGGTGAACTAAACTCCATGTAATTCTCTATCAAATTGGAAGACAGTATGTTAGAGTTTAGTAATAGGGATAGAGATGGAAACAAAATGAGTAGTGATTAGGTCATAAAAATAGTTGGCTATGCCAAAGATAAAGTAGAGAGAGATGATAATATGAAATATCCATTCACACTCTCCTCTATAATCCTATATCCTAAATGATTAAGACCAAAGCGTTATTTATGATAACTATCAACATATCTAAGATCTAGGTAGATTATTAGGCATGTTAGAAGGCTATGTATACTTCATTTCCTAGCTCAACCACAATGTAAAATTAAATTATATATCAAATTGGTTCCACTAGTTTCACTCCCTTAGGTCATATACTTCATTATCTTGGTCCCAATGAGTCCAACACTAAATTGACACATCTAAAAGCACCATGAAATTATGAATGATAAAGGATAGTTTGAGCATTCCTTAAAGAATAATAAACTAGAGTAGAAAAGAAAAAATAATTGAGGGAGGATATATTTTGGAGGAAAAGGAGGGACCCAATTTTATAATTGAATTCAAATATTCTTGCATAGTAGGAATGCCACCCATTCTTTTAATATGATGATATTCTTATCTCTTTTTTAACTACCTTTTTAGATGCTATAAAATATGGCATATTCTCTCTAAAAAAGAATGAATACCTTGGTATTATATCTAAGCATCAAAATGTTTTAAAAGGGTCAAAATTTTCAATATAAAATTCAAAATATTAAATGAATTTGAGACAATGTTCATGATCATTTGGTTCTTAGTGTGAGTGCCTTTTTAATTCTTAGTGTATCTTGTTAAATGCTAATTGTTTTCATGGACTATGATATGGGTTTAAATTGTAATATATATTCTTAGATTAAGTTTCTTGCTAACCTAATTAATTCATTTGGTTTATCTCATTTATATAAATGGTCATATGAATATGTATTTTATTAACAACTTCCATGTCTATTAATTTTTATGATAATATTTTAGGGATCGTGCTCATAACAAAAATTCACTTGGATTATTTTACTTGTTTAGTTAGGTTTGAGCATTAAGTATTAATAGATACCTAGAGGAAATTTACTTGATAAACCTATAGATCATCCATGAAATTAGTAGCATCCAAAAATCCTTAATGAACCTCTTTTCTAATTTAATTATTTACCTTTGCTATTTATTTCCTTTAATTAACCTAGTTCTTTGTGTCTTGAGCTACTATTAATGAGATCCATGATAGCAAAAGTTAAGAATATTCTTAGAATTGATACAGTGTTTGGATACAAGTTTTAAACTTTCTAAGTAGTATCAATTGCATTTTATCGTGTCTATTTTTAGTAGGATCCATAGAAGATCCCAATACTTCAACTCATTCTTTGGGAATGCCAATAACACTAAAATGAGAGGGTGAAAACCACTAGGACCTTTGGCATGGGTATAAATCACATCATCCTAATATTAACTAGTGATAAAATAAATTAACCTAAAAATGTTGTAACATATACATTAATCACCATCCTTAAGTTATTGACTAGCTTTAGAATAACCTATATCATCCCCTATGCATCATTAGGTCAAAGTCTGCTTTCGATATATTACTTTTCCCACCATTAGGGATGTTTAAAATATATAATCACAATAGGTAGAGGTTAATAATCCTTTTAATTCATACTAATTCACCCATCCCTTATCATATGAATCCAATATGTATGGTTTAGATAGAAATATTGACTATTAATGTATCTTGGGACATCTTTGACTTACCCAAAAACCCCAAGTTACACCTATCATGTTTCACACCCATTAGGGGTTGCATGACTAAGGAATACATAAGCTCTTAAAATATTACCCTGAGAGTTCTCAATGTTGATAATGAAGACATGGTCTTCAATATCTTTTCTTTTACCTTGTAGGACATTGCTTATTACTGGTTCATAAACCTACTTGAGGATTCCATCACTAGTTAGGATCAGTTTAACAATACCTTATTTGATCAATTTAGATAAGTGATATAACCCATTATGCTATATCAATAATTTTAAAATATGAAAAGAGAAGATAATGATCCTATTAGAGACTTCAACACTAGGTCTCAAAAAATCTATAGTTAAATCACAATGTTATACAAACTAGATGCCTAGTTGTCTCTATAAATGTATAAAATGCTTTAGACCCTTGAATAACTCTCTTATTACAAAGGGAACCCCTCATAATGAAATATACACTAGAATATGTAGAATTTTAATCACACGAAAGTGGTTTTTGAGTGTTAAGAGTGCTACTTGAGACTACCTATTCCTAGCTTAGACCTAGACCTATCTTAGAGCCTATTATCATACTTATCCAATGTATGCCACATGCATCCCTATTCAGATCCAAAGTAGTATTAGACCCACATTTTCTAATCTTGGCCCTTTGTGCGTAGTGTTATACTTGATAAACACTAGTTCCATAATGACACTAGTGCCACATGGCACTAATGTCCCTAAAATAACACTATTATACTTTTCCCTAAATTTACTAAATGAATATCTCTTCAAAAACTAGGGCCTCCTAAGTTTAACCTAGACATATTTTATCATCTAAAAAAGAAAATAACATTATAAATACATTATTTTTAACCATCTATCCATTATATGTAAATCAAATGCAAAATACAATTCACACATAAAACAAGTTGAGCAAAATTAAGGATATCAACCCCTATTCTTCCCTAATTATGTATACAACCATCTAAAATAATCCTAAGCTCATAGTTTATAGATTTAAAATCTCAAGTACATTCAAATTACTCAAGGCTAATATGATACTAGCATTACTTTCACTTGCACCGACACTTAGGTGGGTGAAACTAGATCATAGTTGATCCCTCCTTATATTATTGGTATGTAGGCAACTCTCTTTAGAGTAGGGTGTTGAGGATGTCTAGCCCATCCTACAAACAAAAACACTTCTTAGCTCAAACCCTACTATCATGGAGGATTAGTGTTTTCATAATAAATCAATCATTATAGGAATAATATAGCATTCCTTAATTTGTGTGCACAGTAATGGAACCCAAGAATCTAGACATAGGTACACCTAAAAGCTTAGGATAGTTCTACACAAAGGACATTACCACTAATATCCAAACACTACCACCACTTTACCAATAATAAAGCTACTTTCTAGTTGTGTCTGTACTATCTAGGATGGTTTCTAAAATAGGGATCCAATTTATGACACTTATATTAGCTTCCATCTTAGTTTTCAACAATCAAATCTTCTGTATTAGGTATTTTAAAGCTAAGTCTTTATTTTTACTATTTATTACTAATTTTAGAAAATTTAAAGATATTAAATTATATAAAAAATAAATGGTTGTATTTATTTCTTATTATTTGCATGATTGTTTATACTCAACCCTTTAATCACACATAGGACATACATGCCCTAAAAGGTTAAAATGTTTGGTGAACCTAACTTTCTTTGAAAATTGCTCAATCTCTAACCCTAAATGATCTTAGGGTTTGTATCCTTATTTTTCCTATTTTCATTAGCTACTTTAAGTTTTTTGATTTCATACATTCTATTTCAGTATCTATATTTCAATTTGTTTACTACATGCCATCTAAAAAATCTATCTCTCTTACACTAAGATGAAGTGTTAGGCTAGATGGCAATCCTATAGAGGATATTTAGATTCTTACTATTTAATATTATACCATGGATAAGGGACTTGTTATAACTCTTGTTGTTGATCTTTCACACCCTAATTATGTGGAATTCCACGATAATTAATCTAAATATGAATAATATAATAAAAAAAATGATACACAAATTGGAAATCAGGACACTCTCCTTCCACTTACCAATGAAAACATAATTATCAATAAGGATGAGATCCTATAGAGATTTAGATATATAATTTGATACCAATCCATTGATCATGAAAAAAATTTGCAATCCGTAATGGAAATAAAGAATAAAGAAAAAAATGGTCAATCTTCAACCCCCCATATAATAACATTGTTACACCTATAGTGGATCCAACTCAGCTAACACAACCAAAAATTGTAATTTAACTCCCTTCAGTGATAACTACACCTCTTATGGTTAGTTCATCTACTCCAAATGTACAATACCTTATGCATAAGGTTTATACTCTATAGGTTAATGTGTTACATCTTGATAAGGGAGACACTAGGCCATCACATGCCTTAGATTTTAATGTTCTATTACATATACCTTTAACACACCACATAATGATAACTCCCTTTCCATCTAGATTTGTGGCACCTAAACTTACATTATATGATGGTAAGGGTGACCCATAGAACCATATTCAATCTTTTAATCCAACATGTTTGAACTACATGTCCAATGATTGGATTCTTATAAAGTTGTTTCCATGTAGTTTAAAGGATTATGCCATACAATGGTTTTATGACTTACCAAATCAATCTATCACAACATTCAATCCTTTAATAGACATGTTTTTAACACACTTATTCATAAACATCAATGAAAAGATATCATATTCTCAAATTGCATAGTTGAAACAAAAGCCAAATAAACCTATTGCAGAATATGTCTTACAATACAAGACTATATTAGTTAAATTAACTATACCCATGGAAGACAAAGAGCTCTAGGCCATATTCAAATAGAGTCTTTTACTATCATTACACTAATGTATATTGTTTAATAAGTTTCAAATATTCAAATATTTGTGAAACATATAGTAAAGGAAAGAAAGGTCAAGCTTATATCAATGGAAAAACTAAAATATATCAATGGATCAGAATTAACTACTAAGGGTTCTAATAAGCCTCCATACAAGGTAAGGGATACTGAGAATAAGAGAGATAAAAAGGACATAGTTAGCGTAGCTTTAGATCCATCTCATTTATTGGTTTTATCATCTCCTTAATGTCAAATCTTCACCAACCTTCCAAAATCACCATCATGGGTTTTACAATAGATCTTAGAATTTAATGTAATGTCTCTCAATCCCATCAAATAGGTTAATAGGAAATGGCCTATTCCAAAAATCTATGATTCTAATTCATTTTACGAGTATCACAGGGAATTGGGTCATACAACACACATATCCATATTTGTAAAACATAAAATACAATATTTTATTGAGGCTAACATTATTTATGTTATCACACCCCTCAGATCCATTTAAAGCACACAAAAAATGAGGTAGGCAGCACTTCAGGTGTTCACTACACATATCAAAGACATCCACCACCAACTTCATATCATACTATTATAAATGAGGCATACCTGTTACATAATATAATTGGTCTATACCACACCATAGTTACATCTATACCACTAATCACCTTCTCAAACTAGGATATTATTGTTGATGATACAAATTTAAATGCACTCTTTTTACAATCCTACATACATCATCATCCTATCTTGAGTGTTATGGTTGATAATGGATCAATCATTAACATGTGTAGTATGAAAATTGAATTTGGGGTATTTAGAGTAGTATGTTTTCCTACAAACATAGTTATAAATGGTTTGAGTGATCATGTTTAGAGCTCTATTGAGAAGATTTTTCTTTTATTACATGTTAGACTAGCACATGTAGCTACTTGATTCTTAGTAGTACATAGTGCATGCATGTTTGATATGTTATTGGGTAGGCCATGGATATAATAACTATGATACATATCATCCATAGTACAAAGATGCTTGAAATACATACATAAAAATCAAGTGGTCAAAGTTGAGGGTCTTCCCTATGAGTATCCTTTGCTTATCCCATAACTAGTTAAAACATAATTAATAGATATAGAAAAATTACTAGATATAACACAATTATCAGTTATAGCTCAGAGCATGATTCCTATTGATACACCATAGAACTGAGTAGAGACACTAGTGTAGGCAAGGTCTATTCCTATAGTATCGACACATCTGCATACTCTCCCATGGAGACCATTATTAGAGAGACCCCTGAATCATAGATATGCCATAGATTCTAGAGGGAATTCCTCCACTCATTTTTTATTGAGATTAGTATTATAGGGTTTTTAGGGTTCTCAACATAGGTCACCTTTGTCACCTATAACTTCTTTTACTAGATGGGTTCTTAAGACCCCTAAAATTCATAGGATACCACAGTTAATGCCACATATTCCTAAAACAACTACACATGTAGATACAAATATAAATATAGATCACTCAATATAAAAAATAATGGGACCACAATTTCCTTTTCACACAACATGCACAATCACATATCCCTTATTTGATATAGGTCATAGTGATAATGAGTCTCCCATGAGACTCATAGGTTAGTATGGTTCCTCCCTTCTTGTATATACTTTACTTATATCTCTATAATTTTACATAGTTCATTTCATGTTGCTTGTATATATCTTATTTTTAGAAAAATATAAAAATAATAAAATATTTTAAAAACATAAAAAAATTCAAATATTACACCAAAAACATAAAATTTTAGATTGTATGCACTGCTATGTTTACATTTCATATATTTTACAAATAATATATATGTTATCTATATTATTGTAGTTAGTTTTATCATACATATATTCTTCATTTATTCTTTTTAAGTGCTTCTATATTATTTACAAGACTGTGTTCCACTACATTGATCTAAACATACTATTATTTGTCCACTGGGGGCATATACACCAATTCATGGGTCTTCACTTGACACATTAGCCCACTTGGGGGCATCCTATACATAGTTTCAATCACCAATTTCTATCCTTATATACTCTACATTCTAATTTTAGCATTGTTATATCTTGATATTGATCATTTCTACTCTTACTTAGATTTTTTTCTGACTATTCCTATTTTAGACTCAATATATGTAAATCCTAGCTCTTACAAAAAAAATATTACATATTCATGCATAGTTTCACTTATTTATTACCTAGATTAGAATTAATTGTATTGTTATGATTCTTATATTAGGTGGCATTTGAATATGCCATTTTTCTTTGGATCTACACAACTTTTATTCACAATATGTATGCCTTGGACATGTACCCATGTCCTTTATGTGTGTTTTCTTTATTTTGTATGTATACATTTAAACATGTCCTTATATGTGGATCTAAGCCAACTTACTTGTTATTTGTGTATGTGAACATTTGAATATGTCCTTATGTGTCTTGTTTTATCATATTTGGTGATGTGTGCCCATGTCCCTTAAATTGTGGACCCTTGGCCTCCTTTGCATGTCTTATGTGTTTTGATTGTATTATTTATTATATTCATCATAGAGATGACAATTGTATTTTCATGTTACACACACAAATTATCTATGCCATGAGGGACATCATGAATCTACCCTTCCTATTTGGGTGTAATGATGGACATCATGCCTCATTCCCTTAGGTAGCTACCCAGTTTTGCATAAATTTACTATTATGTACATTGTTATATATATATATATATATATATATATATATATATATATATATATATATATATATATATATATCTTGACACCCTTGTGTAATGTTAGACATGAAATAAATTTGGCATTACATACTTATGCTTATATTCTCTTACATTTTGATGTTATGTATGCACATTATATTGGATTATCACAAAATTATCATATATGCTCTGGCTAACACACATTTTTAGAGATTTTTATTTTGAGGATAGTTATTGTATAGGTCTAACAACTCCCCTCAAAAGAGGGGGAATTCATAGAGGTTTTTCATATAGATTAGGTTCCTATATTTCACTCATAGTACATTTTTTATCACAAAAGCTTAGTTATATAAAATGAGGCATAGCTAAACATTGTGGGAAAATAGTGACTCAAAAATTAGTGCAATGACACATAATTTAGACCATATGGACATTACCACACAAATGGGAACACTAGTGCCAATGACACTACTATTCAAGATATTACACTACTATCCAATAGCCTCAATTTTAGAATAACCCAGATTGGCTAGAACAATATAATATGTACAATATAGGTTTTCATATATTTAGTTATAGGTTTATCATTTATACTCAAATTTTTCCCATATTCATATTATTTTATCTTAGATTCAAATCAATTTATTTAGATTGGGGGCATCATGTGCAACATAACCATTCCCAAATTTAATTCAGATACTCAAATATAGTTTATTATAACTTAGTCCAAAATTCATATGCTTAGATATCATATTTGGGGGAATTTATGTGGCATATTATTTCCACATGCTTAGTTACACACTGGTTGATTAGATGGAACAAAAAATTCCATGTCATTTTTTAAATTGTATACACTTGAAATCATATTCTAGGTTGTCACTAGTTTCATGCCTTACCCTATCTGTAGTGGTTGGCATTCTTGAGTGGCCCAGAGCTTCCTAATGTACCCAAGTAGCCCATATCTTCCTAATGTTCTCGAGTGGCCATAGATCCAACATACATAGTTAGACATTATTATTTATACATTTTTAATAATTTTCATATTTATTTTTTAGATTCATCTACTACACATGGGTAATAAATTATGGAGTCATAGCCTACTTTATTTCTTGAGCCATGAACATGAGAGGGTTAGACACACTATTAGTCCAATCCAAGCTATTCATAGGTCATGATATACCAAGAAAAGGTGGGCAATGATAGATTTAAAATTGGATTGAATTATTGGGCCATCCATACATGATTATTGACCAATACATCAACTCAGTCCAAGCTATCCATTGATTAATCACTATATACATGCAAACACACAGGTAGTCACCAGGTTCATGCATAGATTCATGTACCCAATAAGGTGAATTTGTTCCTTTCCCATTTACTTAGTTTTACTTATTTACTCATCATAATATTTTGCTTTTAATATCTCTTAAGTACTAATTTATGTAGGTTTCATTTACAGAACACACTATTAGTCCAATCCAAGCTATTCATAGGTCATGATATACCAAGAAAAGGTGGGAAATGATAGATTTAAAATTGGATTGAATTATTGGGCCACCCATACATGATTATTGACCAAGACATCAACTCAGTCCAAGCTATCCATTGATTAATCAGTATATACATGCAAACACATAGGTAGTCACCAGGTTCATGCATAGATTCATGTACCCAATAAGGTGAATTTGTTCCTTTCCTATTTACTTAGTTTTACTTCTTTACTCATCATAATATTTTGCTTTTAATATCTGTTAAGTACTAATTTATTTAGGTTTCATTTACAGGACATGCATTTGATCATGTTTCACATATATTGACCTAAATTCACATGCTCAGATATAGATTCATAGGATTTCCTTCCTAGGTAAGTCTAGGTACCTTTTTCCCCTTTATTCTAGTTATTTTGATTTGATTCATTTATAAAATAAATATAGGGAAATATAATCACCTAAAAGTGGTATTTGAGTGCTAAGAGTGTTACTTGAGACTACATATTCCTAGATTATTTGTAAACCTATCCTAGAGCCTATTATCACACTTATCCAGTGTTCATGTAGACCACATGCATCCCTATTCAAATATAAAGTAGTCCTAAAAACTCATTTCTTGATCCTAGCCCTTTGTGCCTAGAGTTTTACTAACTAGACACTAGTACCATAATAAGGACATTAGTGCCACATGGAACTAGTGTCCCCAAAATGATGTTATTGTCCTTTTCCTTAGAATTACTAAAAAATATATTTTTAAAAACTAAATCCTCCTAAGGTCAGTCTAGACATCTTTTATCATTTTCACAAGCAATAAAATGATTTAAATACATGCATTTTAGCCCTCTATCAATTATATGGAAATTAGATGTAAAATACACATTAAAACATCAAACAAGTTGAAAACAATAAAGGTTATAAATCCCTATTCTAACCTACTTCTACATACTACCACATTTAATATCTCTAAGCTCATATTTTCTATATTTCCAATCTCAAGCACATTCAAAGCACTCAAGTTTAGTATCATAATCACATCATTTCCACTTTCACCAACACTTAGGTGGGGAAAACTAAATTAGGGTTGACCACTCCTCAAGGTATTGGTATGTAGGTAACTCTCTTCATAATAGGGTGTTGAGGATGTCTAGCCTATCCCACTAACAAACACATTTTTTAGCTCACACCCTAATTGCATGGAGGGTTAGGATTTTCATAATAAATAAATCATTACATGCATAATATAGAGTTTTATATTTCATGCATGTAGGAATAGAACCTAGGAATATAAACATAGGTGCACTAAGAAGCTCAGGATAGTCCTACATAGAGGACACTACCACCAATATCTAGACACTAATGCCACTTTACTAATAATGACACTAATATCCAATTATGGTGGTACTATCCAAGAGGATTTCTAATGTAGGGATATTTTTTTATAAAATTAAGATAAACTTACATATCAATATATATTACTTAGATCATCTCTATCAGGTGTTTGTTGGGCAAGGGGGGTGGAGGTAAATCCAAGAACAAACACACCTGTTCTAATTCCACCCGTTAGGATCTTGCTCCTCAGAAAGAGCACAGTATGATTACCAAATATAAGCAATTGAATATGCAGAAATAACCAGAAACATAAGTAACTAGAATTCACCAATAGCACAGAATATGAGAGACAATACACTATCTTGTATTAACACTATACAGAAAAGAATACATCAAAGAGCCACCACACTCTTTCACCTTACAGAGATTCGCCACACCTCAAGTGTACAGTAATTCTTCTCACACACACTCTCCTACACAAAAAATGGTCCCAACAACCAACTCACACACAGAATTGGTGTTCACCTCACCAACCAGTCAGTAATAACCTTGCCAGTACACCAAGCACTCTATAACACTTCAAGCTGATCTCTCATGAACCTGCAACCTGCAATTCAAAGACCAAACTTACATGTAGATCCCCAATGAGCTTGCAACAACCTGCAACTCACAGATCTTACAACTAGAAGGAACTCTTCCTTTCTATCTCATGCCTTTAACAATACATGCCAATGGGTCTATAAATAGATCCCTAACTCAAACAATAACTTAGACTCTTAATTTAGACAATTATCCTCGCAGCCCAAGACTCTGGCTAGTCTTAACATGTAAACTCATCGTTCACTTAACTAACTGTCCGTGAAACGAACACTTCGGGAACACACAGGCGACCGACGTCGGTCCCTGCTAGTCTGGTTCTGCCGACATCGGCTGACTTCCTGCCATCGCCGGTGGCCTTCTACACTGGTTTCTACTGACGTCGGTCCTACTGCTGATGCTAGTTCCTATAGAACTGAGCAACCATCTGTTCCTCAGTTTGCAAAGGTTGAAGCTTTTAGCTCCATAACCTAACAATCTCCCACTTGGAGATAAACAGCTGCAACCTGTACCTATACCTGTACACCATCTAGTTTGTTTCCTTGGCTTTGTGTCCCTCCTCAAGATCACTCTTGAAGACCAACCACCACAAAATCTATGGTGCAAAATCTGTCATCCAAATTACCTGCCACATCCGCATCTACAACCATGTAAAAAAAGAACTTGACCCTGCATAGCATGTGCACCTGCTGCTGGTCCCACTGAACTGCCCTTCAGTATTACTCTCCCAGATTGACTCCAAACTTGTGACAACTCCCACTGCTTGGGAAAACTCAGGTTTAGTACATACCATGCACTCAACCTCATTATATGAATCAAGACACTTGTTCTATGAACTGTCTAACCATCGGCGTGCTAACTGGCTTCACACAATCATCCTGAAACAAAGTCAACAAGACCTCCATGTCTCTAGAACACACTCATGCCAAAGAATCTTGCTGCTCCCAGATTCTCCATGACATACACCTAAACTAGCTTTACCTTTAGTTCAGCAATACCTGTATATGTAACCCTGCAACAAGCACATCATATAGAAAATAGGATAATGTAGCTAATATTATCCAGCCTGGTAAAGAGAAACACAATGATCAAACCTCCATTGCCCTGTAGCTAATACAAGATCATATACCCTGATCTTCCATCTCACATATCCATTTCTGCTCTTCTTCATCCTCAACATCCATTCGTCTCTCAGTGCTTACTTCCAGCTGGCAACACTACCCAAAACACCTGTTTGGTTCTCCTCCAAGGAATCACATCCTCATCCATGCCAAGCTCCCACTATTTCCTGGATCTACCTGTTCTGCTTCTTCAATAACTTCCTGGTCCTATGCCATAAGTGAGCAACAAGTAGTGTAAAGAAGGGAAATGACGAATTTAAGAACTTACTTACACCTTCAGTCCTCCATATGGGTGCTTGAGACTCCATGACAACTCGCTATCCACCCAAAATTCATCTCAGTAACCGATGCCGGTCACATCTCAGTCTACAGCCGACCGATGTCAGTTCCCTGCGACTGCCTTCCTGCCGACGTCGATTTCCCCTGGCCGACGCCGATCTCTTTTCTTCCCTGAGTCACCGACGTCGGGCTGCACATAGCCGACGTCGGTCCCTTTTTGGACACTGACGCCAGTTTTCCTGCCGATGTTGGTCTCTGTGTTTTTCTTGTGAGACCTGACTTTTTCACGCAATCTCTTTTTGGATCAAAGCCTTGTCCAAATCACCCTTGCTCTACTCAGAATTCCTCTGCACCTTATGCTGAACTCTGTCCGTCACTTTCTCCTTGAAAACCAAGGCTTTCCCGTTCTTGTCACTAACATCGGATTCCTCAAGAAACCTTACCTTCTTCTTCTGCATACAGAAACCACGATCCATGCCTTCCAAATCCGAAAGCATATTCTTTGACTCAAGAACTAGCTTCTCCTTCTTATCTATGTGACCAAGCCTATCAAGCCACATCTTTGAATCTATAGCTGAAGTAGATAACCCAGAAAGAGAATCATTAAAACAAGTAGATAGATAAAGCGTACCTACTTTCTTATCTCTAGCTATAACAAGTGTACCCTTGGTAACCTTCCAAGAGTCTGCTGTGAGAGTTACTGTGCAACCCTCTTCACCCAAACTTCTAACAGAAATCAGATTCCGCTTCAGAACTGGGACATGCATGACCTCCTTTAACACCCATGTGTCACCTGTCTGCAATTTCAGCTTCACTTTGCCTTTGCCAATAATCTGACAAGGCTTACCATCCCCTACACAAATTTCTCCAAAGTCTCCCTAGACATACTCATGAAAAAATTCCCTATGTGGGGATGCATGAAAAGAGGCACCTGAATCTAATACCCAAGATTCTACTTTATCCAAAGAACATACCAGAGCATCTTGTGCAACGTAACCTGCAACATCTGCTTCTTCTACATGTCCTTCATGCTGATCTTCACCCGATCTGCAATCTCTCTTTAAGTGCCCTTGCTTTCCACATTTCCAGTAGGTTATTCTGCCATACCTGGACTTGGATCTTTTGCCTATCTTCGACCTTGATCTCCCATGCTCTGTCTTCTCTCTTGGCCTTCCTCTTCCTTCAACACTCAAAGCATCTCCAGATGATTCACCTGTGCTTTTCCTGCGTATCTCTTCATTCAAGATCACACTCACAACATCATCCACTTTTAAGACTTTTGAAGGAGACACAGTATTAGAAACTACCATTACCAAACCTTCCCAGCTTTTAGGTAATGAACACAAGATTAAGAGAGCTCTAAGTTCATCATCAAATACAATATTCACTGAACTTAACTGGTTTACCAAACCATGGAAATCACTAAGATGGCTATGAACAGATCCACCTTCCAACATTTACAAATTAAATAAACGCTTCATAAGAAATACCTTATTTGAAGCCGAGGGTTTTTCATACAAATTTGCCAAAGATTTCATCAAATCCACCGTTGTCTTACACTGTGATAAGCTGGAAATCACAGATGAATCAAGACTCAATCTAACAGATCCCAGAGCCTTTCGATCAAGAACCTCCCATTATTCATCTTTCATATCCAAGGGTTTGCTAGCAACCCCACCCAACGGTAAGTACAAATCTTTTTGATACAGATAGTCCTCAATCTGCATCCTCCATAATTGGTAGTTCTTGCCATTAAACTTTTCCATTCGTAGTTGACTATTTTCTGCCATTGCTCAACTCCCACTCAAACAGAAGCCCTGTGAGTAACCTGTAATCAAAACACACTACCCAGATCTACACCAATCTATTAGTATCCCAACCAAAAGCTCTGATACCACTTGTTGGTGGTATCAAGCTATGAGCCAACAACCTGGCTCTGATACCACTTGTTGGGCAAGGGGGGGTGGAGGTAAATCCAAGAACAAACACACCTGTTCTAATTCCACCCGTTAGGATCTTGCTCCTCAGAAAGAGCATAGTATGATTACCAAATATAAGCAATTGAATATGCAGAAATAACCAGAAACACAAGTAACTAGAATTCACCAATAGCACAGAATATGAGAGACAATACACTATCTTGTATTAACACTATACAGAAAAGAATACATCAAAGAGCCGCCACACTCTTTCACCTTACAGAGATTCACCACACCTCAAGTGTACAGTAATTCTTCTCACACACACTCTCCTACACAAAAAATGGTCCCAACAACCAACTCACACACAGAATTAGTGTTCACCTCACCAACCAGTCAGTAATAACCCTGCCGGTACACCAAGCACTCTATAGCACTTCAAGCTGATCTCTCATGAACCTGCAACCTGCAATTCAAAGACCAAACTTACATGTAGATCCCTAATGAGCTTGCAACAACCTACAACTCACAGATCTTACAACTAGAAGGAACTCTTCCTTTCTATCTCATGCCTTTAACAATACATGCCAATGGGTCTATAAATAGATCCCTAACTCAAACAATAACTTAGACTCTTAATTTAGACAATTATCCTCGTAGCCCAAGACTCTGGCTGGTCTTAACATGCAAACTCATCGTTCACTTAACTAACTGTCCATGAAACAAACACTTCAGGAACACACAGGCGACCGACGCCGGTCCTTGCTAGTCTGGTTCTGCCGACGTCGGCCGACTTCCTGCCGTCGTCGGTGGCCTTCTGCACTGGTTTCTGCCGACGTCGGTCCTGCTGCCGACGCCGGTTCTTGTAGAACTCAACAACCATCTGTTCCTCAGTTTTCAAAGGTTGAAGCTTTTAGCTCCACAACCTAATAGTGTTTTCTAACTAAGTCTTTATTTTCACCATTTATTACTATTTTTTAAAAATTAAAAGCTAGTCAATTCTATAAAAAATCAATGGTTGTATTTATTGGTTATTATTTCCTTCATTTAGTCTAGTCAACCCTTTAATTATACATAGGAAATACATGTGTTAAGTATTTAAAGCATAAAACAAGAAGATATTAAGCTAGATATGTAATTAAATCTACAGTGTCAGATCCTTACAACTATTAGAAATGTCATCCCAATTTTTTTAGTATTTAATCCCATCCAAAATGTGAATCATTATGTCTTAATGCCCAATCCCATATTGATGATGAAGTAACTACCCTTGAGGTAAGAAACACCCAACCAACACTTAGTATTTCTTAGTCTAACTAACATTAATTCTATACCTCAATCTCATATCAAACCACTAGTTACCATTGTAAAAAATATCTATAATGGTCCCCAAGATTCCACCAAAAGTGAGTTGAATGCTATACAATGCATGGTTAAAAATATTATCAATGATTTTGTGGTCTTTTATAGTTAGGTTAGAATGATTGTAGGGAATGATACAATAAGAATTTATCCTACCACAGATACAACCATCCCTTCAACCATTTTAATAACCAATAACAGCCCTCACTAAATAAGTTGTCTAAGATTAATATCTATGAATTAACCTTTGATAATTGATGCAAAATGCACAACACTTCCCAATATGGGGATTTGGACTGTGTCTAGTTATGTCATGACTTTGAAATATTCACAAATTATATGGAAGGTTATGAGGTGGTTCCAAACCACATAACACATTCAACTCATTCGAGACCATAAGCACATCGAGACCTATAAGCACTAATATAGTGATGAAAAATCTCAAATTACCCCACTAAGAGGATAATGATCCTTAATAAATCACATATGAGATTCATGATAATTAGTAATATTAGAGTAATAAATATACATTAAGGAGTTAGATGTAATGAAAACCCCATATAATGTCCACTCCACTAAATATTGGTATTACCCCTCCATATCTTAAAGTTAATAGTGATCCCCCACTACCAAAGGGTATTGATAAACTACCCACTAAAAAATATAGCCTCATCTAAGTAAGACTAATTATAACATAGTGGATGACATGAAGAAAATTAAGGTCAAAATAACATTACATGAGTTACCTTAGATTATAGAGAAACATGACCTCCTCTTGAAAGCCTTAACTAGAAACCAATCCATCCTAATAAAAACTAAACCCATGCTAATGTATCCATAAATGAGAACAAACTTGAGGTTCCTCTATTCCTCTTTATAGTCTGAATATTTGAAAATAATTTTCATAACTATCTAGTCTATTTGATAGAATTAGCTAATGTCATTCCTATTAGAGTTTTTATTAAACTATGACTAATCCTATATAATATAACAAAATATTTTTTAGATAGATAAATTTTAGTTCAAAGTTTTATAAGAGTTATTGAATGTCCATATTTAGCTAGAATCCAAACCTAGATTCTAATAATTTATAGATATCTAGGTGGTTTAAATCTATGAATCATATGGGATGTTGCTAAGTAAATATTAGTATAAAACCTTAAATGGATACATGGATATATACTTATCGAACATGTGGCTACCCTAGAAAAGCATTATTAATCAAATAAAAAAATGATATGGAACCTAAGATGAAGCAGATAATCATAAAATATAATGCTAAAAATGGGAATGTGAATGTAGTATCATCTAAAATTAGGATTTACACCCTCTATAAAGATCCTAATAAAGGTGAATTTGATTAAAAAATAAATCCTTAGGCCTATGGTCCCTTTACTTTAAAGAGGTCCACTCTAAAAAGGCTTCAGAGCAAAAATTTTGTTAATCAATCTACATGTAAAATGCCACTTACCAACCTATAGGCTATAATTCTCTTATATTAAAAATGTCATTGAGTATGGATCATTAATAATAGACATATATTTCACCCTAAACCAAAAATTTTAAGAGTTTTAATTATTTAGAGACTCTTAAATAGTGATCAACCAATTAGGATTAGGTTCCAATGAAAGTTATCATATCTAAATAAATGAAAACACTATGCATGTGACTTTATTGAAACATTTAATGTTTTCAATGTCATCCACATTATCAAGGAAGATAACAAAGTCATATATTCCTTAGAAAATTTTACTATGAACCTGGCCCCTATCGATGGTTCTAAGAAGCAAGATTTATCTATAGAGTTGATACCTTACCCCATAATCCTAGACAATATCGATAACTTCCATGTTTTTAATGATGATAACAACATCTTGGATTTATTGAGAAATTATGGGTTTTTTTATGTCTAAATCATATATGAGAAAGACGGATAACCTTTTGATAGTAATCATGATGGTGATGGTATCATGAATTTAAGGGATAATCATATTCATAAGTGTATGGTTCACTAGAAAGGGTATTTGATCTAGATATGTCAAATAGTAGGCCTTAAATATATGCCTCTATGAACCAAAAATCCTATATTAGAAACCTAGGATCCATAAGTAACCCTTGTAATGTCAAAAATGTCCCTAAATTCACTATAAACAAGATCAAGTAACTGAAGTGATGAATCCTATAATATAGGGATATAATCCCATAGACCTAGGAGGCCCTAATAAAATATTTGACCCAAGTGTAATAACCAACATTATATAACTTATACAAGGCCAAACTACCTTTAGGTAGAGTCAATTATTTTGAATCTAATCTTAGATCCCCTCATTCAACAATAGGTTCATAAATTATTTTCTATGAAGATTATCTTCCTAGTCAGTGATTCCACTTGTGTCGCCAACCTAATCTCTATTTCTAATAAAAATGGGGAAAGACTCTATTTCAATTTTAGAAATATAAACAAATCTTTAGACAAATATAAATACCCCCTACCTTATTTATATTAGGTCTAAATGGTCAGTGGATGCCAGATGATGTCATTCTTGGATGGGTTTCTAGGATATAACTAGGTGTTGGTTAATCAATAAGACAAAATCATAACGTCATTAGGAATTAGTAGGGCACATTTGCCTACAATAGAATGACATTTAGACTCATTAATTTTGAGGCCACATTTTAAAGGGCCATGCATTTTTACTTCCAATGTTTGACTGGTAAATTCATGGTAATTTATATGTATGACCTAGTTATTTTCTCAAAATATAGGTTAGTTCAAATTATACAATTAAAAAATATATTCAAAAGATTCAAGGGTTATGGTATCTCCTTGAATCCCAATAAAATTGTCTTTGGGGTAACAAAATCTAAACTTATTGGTCATACTATCACAAAATAAGGTATTTATATTAACCTTAAAATATCTTATGTAATTTCAAATATATCTATTATTAATAGAAAAAAAGAGTTAAAGTCCTTCTTTGGCATAAATAATTTCATATGTAAATTCATATCTAGGTTTGATGAGATTGTTGAACCTCTTAGTGATATGCTAAAGTAAGAAGTGAAATTAAAGAAGATTACTCTGAACAAAATTTCCTTTCAAGACATCAAGGATGCCATAATGTAGATGTTAGTTCTAATAATCCCAAACTAAAAAATATATTTAAACCTCTACCCATTAAATTCAAAGCTTACCCTGGATGCCATGCTCACACATAAAATTGATGAACAAGAATATATGATAGCCTTCATGATCATGAACTTAAATAATTCACAATAAAACTACACCACTATGTAAAAATATGCCTACACCTTGGTGAAGGAAATAAGGAAATTTTGATAATATATAATGCAAACTAAAGTTCATGCAATAGTACCAAACCCAACCATAAAGCTCATGGTAGGACATAATGAACTAGGGGAACATCGAGGGGAATGGATGATCAAGCTATAAGAATAAAAAATTAATATTAATCCCACAAAAATGGTCAAAGGTCAAATCCTTATCTAGTTTATCACTAAATTTTATCCTTGGATTACTATAATTCATGTTTTTCAAGCCCAAACCCTATTAGACTAGTAGTATGGTCATATTGTTCACTATCTCTTTCATGGAGTATGTCCCCTTGATCTCAACCATGAGCATGAAATGGATTTGAGGCTAAAATCATCACATCACATGCTAAAGAAGGGAGTCATATACCATAATAATTATGAATGAATCTATCTCATATTTATGAACAAATCTGATGCTAAATAAATCATTATCAATTTTCATTATAATCATGGGAGTAGCCATATTTTATGTAATACAATGACACAAGATAATAGTGAGATAAAATTGGAATACAATATTTAATGATGCTCACTAGCCTGTCCTAAAATTCCATGAGTGAAAATTATTTTAAAGAAGATAAACATACACAAATATGTATTTGTTGATCATAGTGGGTAGGCCATTTACCCAATGGGTACTTGATTTCATTGGTGTCGTCAACCCTAACTCATATAAAGGACACAATTTTGTCCTCATAGACATGGGTTATGAAAACCATAGGAATTTAAACTAATAAAGTGATCAAGTTCCTTAAGGAGAACAATAATTACAATATTTTGGACCTCATTATCCTTCATCTATGACAATGGGCTTTCATTCTAGTCATAAAAATTCATTGAGTGAGCTTATGATGTAAATAATTACCTTGATGTTTTCCTCAAAATATTATCCTTAAGGGAATGGAATAATAAAATCAACCAATAAGAACCTTATTGATTCTATCTATAAGTCTATTGTAGACAATCCAAGGAGATGGAATTCACTATTGAAAGATGCCTTGTGGGCTAAGAGAACAAAACACCAAAAAGGTATAAAAACTTCACCATTTATTCTTGTATATGGATATAAACTAGTGTTTACCATATCTTTGGGGATTCCCAAATATTAGTTAATGTATGATTACATGGGGGAAGGCAACCATGTGCAATATATATTATTTCATATCTTTCAAATGGAGGAGGCATGCAATGAGGCATTACATAACTTTAGAGAACATCAAAATGTAGTAAAAATATGATTTGATAATAGATCTAAAGTTAAATTTTTTATAATTTAAGATATTATTCTCTTATGGGATAAATCTTATGAAAATAAATGCCAACATTCTAAGTGGGACCATTTATGGATCGGCCCTTACTAGATTTTTGAAATATTGGGACATAATGCCTTTAGACTAAAGAACTTGCAAGGAAATGATGTCTCCCTATCCGTGAATGGGACTTACTTGATGCATTATTTCATAGCTATGTTGTCCACAACCATCATGGATTAAATATGATTTTTAATATAGGTAAAGTAGGGTTATAGTAGTTTTTATTTCATATTTTTCTTCTTGTATTTTGTTTTGATGTTCTTATTTTCATTTTCTAATGTTTGTGCCCTTTTATCCTCTTTTTATATCCCCCCTAAATTTTGAATAACTTACTAGTGAGACATTTAATATAAATTGAGAATCCTCTTATCTCCTTTTTCAAAATACTTTTATTGACTAAGTTACAATTACAATTAACTATTGAGTGATTTCAAAACCATTGAAGTGGAAACATAATTATTTTAAAAGAGTTTAAATTTTAGATGGTCTGATTTTATTTTGAACAACCAATATGGAGATAAAAAAATTTCTTAGTTTTGGGTTAGAATGGGATAATTATTTTAGGAATAAAAATTTGAATTAAGAATATTTTCTTTCTTTAGGGAATTCAAAACTAGACATTAACACACTATTAAGTTGTTTTGAGGTCTATGAGACAACATATAAGTAATTATTTGTGACAAGAAATTTTTAAGTTGATTCCTCAACTTTGGCTATACTTGTTTACAACCTTCCTTGAGAATATAAAGATAAATCAAATTAAAATATAATTTCAATTTTAAAATAAAAATGAAAAATTTTCTCTTGAAAAAGGGAGATTCAGGTAACCTCCATCATAGGCTTTCATGGTTGGTTGGTAATAGATCAAGGCCTAGAGTGAAAATAAAGCTATGTCTATCAGGACTGTGGATGCCTAGATAGTAGTTGAGCAATGCCTAAGATTTATCCACTTATACAATTAATGATTAAAATTAAATGATTTTCATAAGTTTGAATCGTGAATATTACTCCAATGCTATATCAAAACCTCAATGGTAAAGGTAAACAAATCAATTTTCACACATGATTAACTTCTTAAAACTACTAAAACTCATTATGATATATGCTTGAAATTAACCTGAAAGGTCATTTTTCCTCCTAAGAGTATGCTATTTTATTTTTTGCTCTATTTGGTCTATTTAAAATAAAACCATTGTTTATGGGTTCTAAACACTTAACAACATCTTGCTTGTAAAATTTTCCATTTTTTGTGACTAACATTCCCTGTTCATTTTTAGAATGAGAATTCCCCCCTTTATTTATACCTTGGGATGCATTGATTTATTAATTATGACATATGGGTCTCAATTTTATCTTACATAAGATTTTAACATATGGAATGTGATAATGACTAATAAATTAATTTTGAGTTCAGTGTGTAGAAAATTATCAATCTAGTTGAAATCTCCCAATATCATTAACAAAAAATAAAAAGGCTAATTTTGTTATGACTCACCTCATTTATTAATTTCTAATTTCATGATTAAGTTCAATGAAATATTATAAAATATAATTTATCAATGTCTTTAGCATCCCTCAAAACACTTTAATCACCTTTGTTACCTAGTATTTTGTGTGTTTTATGGATTTAATTTGTAAATTTATTTAGTTACCTACCCAATAACTAATTGTGTGTTATTTTTCATGTAAATAATGTGTTACTCCCATGTGACTCTAATCATTTATTTTTCATGTAGCTCTTCTAATTGAAAAAATACAAGATAAAAATGTTTTTCCACTTGGCACCTCATCATATCCTCACATCTTGCAATTATCTATTAATATATTCAAGACTCAATGAAATGAAATGTTTCAAACTAGTTAGGTCCTACCACATAACCCCTTTCACATTCTCACATATCACATTTATCCACTAGTCTAGATAACAGTCAATGCAATGTAATGTTCTAAATCAATCAAGTCCTGTAGTATTGTGCCTATTTTATCCCTATCACCTCACAATTATTTAGATGGACTACACATAGATCCAAGAAATATGAAATTATGATTCTATATAATCCTTATACATGGCCCCTTTTTCACTCTCCTACCTCATAGTTACTTAGACATTTCACTTAGATTGAGGGTCAAAAATCTCAAACTAAGCAAATGGAAACATGTGGTAAAATCACATGAATTCACTAAGGTTGAATATGATCATACTAAGCCTATGTATTAAGCCTAACTATGACATATGGAATGTTTAAGGCATCCCATTAAATATGGGAAAATAAAAATAAAATAAAAAAATCAAAGGCACAAGAGAAAAATATTTGATTTAATGTCGATCATCATAACATTAAAGGCACATGAATAGTCATTAAATTTCATTCATTCAAATGCTAAGCTGACCTATATAATTAAGATTTCCTATTTAATTTACCTAAACCTTCATTTCTATATGAATCTTATGCATTTTATTGCCTCCCTAAAAACTAGAGCTAAATAAAAGTGTATTTTGTAAAAATAAATTATTAATTTTGATAGGGCCATGGTAGGTTATCTTTTCACACATGAAACAATCCATATCTTCCCAGACACCATGTTCCTTTAGGGAACACTAACCCAATAGCTATGGAGAAACATTTACCTTCATGATTAAATATCTAGATACATGTTATTTAAACCTAAATATATCCCTAATGAATAAGATTCCACATATGTAGATGATCTAATTTACATGAAGTGTGTTGGATTCCACTTTTTTATGTCTAAACTAGAGGTAATTCCTTGTATATATTTATTGTATGGTATCTTTTGTTAAGGATAAACATTCATATACTTTAGTATTATCACTCAATAAACAAAATAAGATTGAATTTGTAGTTATAATGTATTTTGGTTGTTATTACTATATGCCCCCATGAATCATTATAATAACAATGTTTTTTTTCTTGGATTAAAAATAACAACCTTTAATAGGTTATAAAGAATTGGGAAAATTACCCCAACCACTAGATTAATAGAGAAGAGGTTGATAGAAGTTCATATCCATTACTTTAATCTAGACATTCAAATAGGGATGAAACTCATGAATAGGATTTTTGTTGTCAAGGACATATCCCATGTTAATAAAACTTGGGTCCTTTCCTATCAATGAATAATAAATTCTAGCCTTAGGAGAGATTCTTACATAAAATCTTAAGTAGAATATTTATGGGGTGTTCAAGGGTGATACTTCTACATGATGTCCTGCTTAGTGGATACCATGAATTCCATGGTCCATTTTGGTAGGATTCCATAGTGTAATCCCACTTTGGTAATCTCCATCTATAAGAAATTTCAAGGCCTATATGTTCATCAGTTCAGGCACCACATGGCACAAATTTATGATTTGTTTCCCCCTAGTATATCAAACCATATAAAAAAATCCCATGACTAGGCTCTCTAAAGGAATGAATAAATAAATTATAATTAGGGAAGCCTATTGGTTCTACCCTAATTTCACCATCATCAAAAGAGACGGTTTTCTAGTACCACCTCTTAAATTACTCATCTTCATTATATAAAATTTATACAAATAAGATATCAATTTATATATCCTTTATTAAATAAGATAATTTTTTAGGAAGAAGAACCAAACACCATTTCCCCTATTTCCTTAAAAATTTATCCATTAGAGTGTTAAAAATTGGGCCGAGTTAAGTCCAATTACAACCCACAAGGCCTTTTTCAATTTTAATGACCATGATATTCATCATTAAGACCTAAGGGTCATAGTTAAAACATATATAGATTCATTGAAAAGGAAGGTACCTTAAAAATACAGGTATAATCCACATCCTCATGATTGGGTTTATACCAATTCCATGAATAGTGAGGAGGTGAAGTAAAGAATGGTATAATTAGGTATTGTGATAGCTATAGTACAAACCCACTAACTAGGGTAGATAGATGAGAGACTAGGGACTTACCATTTGCAATATGGATAATCAGACCACTCTAATGCCACTATGATAAATAATGTTCTCCAAGTCCTCCATTTAACATCAAAGACTCCAATTATGGTCAACTAACAAAAGTTAACTCACACCATTACTTCCCTTCCCACTTTGGCATCTATCTCTATTATTCAAACCCCCTAATGTTTTTAATCCTCTAGTGGATATATAAATAGATAAATTTTGGTCAAATACACCTCTATATCCTTACCTACCCATACTATATTTTATTCCAATTAACACTCCCTCTACTTCATCCCAAGTTGATACAAGTATTATGGAATTAGCCTTAAAATATGACTCTATTATTTTTACTTTCATTACCATTTAGTTAGTCCCTATCATGTTGATTGTGGTCCCTCCTACTCTAAGCACTTATCTCACATTCGCTTTTATTGGCACTTACCTAATCAAATATCAAGTGGATATAACTTTATTAGGACACATTACCCAATTTCCTATGTAGGCCACTTCAATTAGAGACAACATTAATTACTATAATATTTCAACCCTTATCACTATTTCTACTTCATCACCTTATCCCACATTAAATAACTAGTGGCTACACTAATTCATAGCACTACCACCACCACCTCACTTAAAATTATTATAAAAATATGATTGGTGATAAAACCACAATATCAATAGTGAAGTCAGTCTTAGTGTCTCTGTAATTCATATTTGATATTATGCATGGACCTCTACCCTTTGAAACATAATCCACTATTGAAACAAAGGGACTAAAGGATAAATAACTATAAGTCCCTCCTTTGGTCACTTAAATTGTAGTGTGTAATCTACATCCTAATCCTCCTTTTGATCTTGTCTCAATCAATTCTTTAGTTGTGACTACTCATTTAGCACAAAATTCATGTAATATTTTAGCAGTAAAGAAAGAGATGCCAAAAAAGATAAATGAGTAGGTCATCAAATTAGTTCTCTATGATAAATAAAATGTTGAGAGAACCAATAATATGAAAGTATCAATTCACTCTCTCTTCTCCAATAATGTATCCTAGATAATCAAGACCATAGTATTATTTAGGATGGCTATCATCAACTTGTTTAATATTGAGTTGGATTATATGACATGTCAAAATGTCATGCATACTTGGTATCATATCCTAGCCATCGTGTCACAAGTAAGTACCTCTCAAACCAATGCCTCTAGTCCCAATCTTCTAGTTCAATACTTCATCCCATTCCCAATTATTCTAATACTAAAACAACACCTCTAAAAGCACCATGAAACTAGGAATGATGAGGGATAGTCTTAACATTCCCTTGAGAATAAGAAACTAAATTAAAATAGATAAAATAATTAGGGGATGATATATTTAGGAGGACAAAGAGGGCCCCATTTGTTTAACTAAATTCAAGGAATATTTCATTTAGGAATATCCACCCCTTATTATATTATGGTGATCTCCTTATCTCTTTTGTAATTATTTATTTAGATGTTTCCAATTATGGCATATTCTCTTTGTAAAAAAAAAATACTACCTTGGTACTATATCTAGGCATAAAAATATATAAAAGGGTCAAAATTTTCAATATAAAACTTATAATATTAAATAAATTTGAGAAAATGTTCATGATCATCTGGTTCTCATTATGAATGCCTTCCAAATTCTAAGTATATCTTTTTAAATGGTAGTTATTTTCATGGACTATGATATGAATACATATTTTCATATATATGCTTAGTTAGGTTGTCTTTATTACTAATCTATTTAATTTATGTGGGTTATCTCATTTATATAAATGTTCACATAAATATGTTTTTTATCAACATTGTCCATGGTTGTTCATTTTAAAGATAATATTTAAAGGATCATGTTTATTATAGGATTCCATTAGATTCTCTAATCTATTTATTTAGGTTTGAACGTTAAGTAAAACTAGCTACCTAGAGATAATTTACTAGCCAAACATGTTTATCATCAATGAAACATCCACAAGACTTGAGGAACCTATTTCACGCCTTATTTTATTTCCCTTTGTTGTTTATTTCCTTAACTTGACCTATCTATAAGTGTCCTGAGATACTATTATTGAAATCCATATTAGTGAGAGTAGCCAATATTCCTAAAATTTATATAGTGTTTGGATAAGGGTTTTAAAATTTTTAAATAGTAGCATATGCATACTCTCATATTTATCTTTAGTAGGATACGTAGGAGAGCTGAAAATTGAAACTTGTGCTTTGGGATGTGTCTATAATCCTAAAACAAGAGGGTGGAAACCCATGGGACCTTTGGTAGGGTAAAAATCACATAATAAATATATTAATACAAGGATCCTCTAAGGCATAAAGGAAAATTCTCATTACTTTGAAAATCCATTAATTTATTTTCATGTTTTATCTATAGGTCTACTAAAGATATATTCAAGTTTGAATTCTCATATGCATATTTTTTCCAAGGGTAAAATAGGATAAAGAGACTGTAAACTTGAATTAACCATTCCACATACACATGTAAGTGGGATAAATACATTTTTATTTGATCCCCCTTTGGAGTATTGGTAGTGTAATATAGTTCTTGGTATTTTAACGAAGATTAACTAAGGGCAGTCAAGCTCAATCCATTTCCCCTAACATTCTACATTTGATTCCACTTTGGTTTGTGTGTGGGAAATTGATATTTTTACATTTTAGTTACTTTACATGCTATTTTAGTTTTGAAAAAATACCCACATGCTCTAATAAATTTATGCATAGGTGGTGAAATAATCATTTGACCATCATAGTCAGTGGGTTCAAGTCTATAGTCAACAGACTCAAACGATTTGCACACCCATATACTTAAAATAATTACATCCAAGAATATTCCATATTTATACTTCTAATATGTCATACTTAGGATTATTATTTATTTTTATTTTTTTATCAATCATAAATTACAATCAATGGACTTAAATGTAGTATGTTTCTATCCACTTACAATCAAATTGTACATAGTATGTCTGATCATGTGCCTATTCATTAAATTATCTAGTCACATATTTTATTTATTTTCACTATCACATATTAATAATAGTCAATATAAATCTATGTGAAATATAAGTATATATCTTCTTTCTACTTTCCAAAATTAATAGTTTTCTATATTTAACATTTTTTGAAAATAAAAATAATTGATTATCATACATCTTTAATATTATGATATTCTCTATGTTTTACACCTATAAAAAAATAAAATATATTATGCTTTATAAAAAATATATGGTAAAACATATAGGTGAACCCACACATTTTTATTTTGAATATTTAGTTTTCCTTTCCCATATTTAATCTAGGGTTTTCAATTTTAGGATTTATAGACACTAAAGAGAATTTATCTTTGACCTCAGAGATTCATATTAAATTATCATCACCTTTGAATTTTTTTTTATTTTTATTTTTATTGATTTTCAATTATTTTTTCTCATTTACCCCCTAAAAATTATGTTCCAATAATTGTAAAACTCATAAGAGATGTCATTTTATTACATCTCAATTTCTCTCTAAGCCTAATAACCTATTGATTTATGGATTTCATAGTTATTATTTGACTAAATACTATTTAATTAATCTTAATTTCATATGTTAATTTTGAGGAGTTATATGCTGCTTAATTTACATGATTAGTTAGATATAAAGCTAGCTATACTTTTATATTGTGTACAAGATGATCATGTTAATCAATTTATTTCAGTAGTATATTATGGGTTTTATATGTTTCAGGATAACTACCTTCATTTTTGTGAGGGGATGTGGGATAGATCCATCCCTCATAGTGTGATGGAGGGAGTGCATAATCATAGAGGGTGGTGTAGATGGAGTCATTCAAGGATGATAGAGGGAAAGACTAGAAACCCATGCACATACCATAAATAGTTAAAATGTTGTGATTAGTTTTGATTAGATAACTTTAGTATGTCTTTGATTGTTAATATACTCTTGTTGTGACCTTATTTTTTATTTGATGCTTACACTAATCTATTTGTGTGATTTTACTTATGATTTTTGTACTTATATTGACTCATATGATGTTATTTATATTTTAAATGAATGAATCTA